>APFE030050783.1:30797-68183 GCA_000404065.3 Pinus taeda
ATTATATTAAATTCAAAAAAAATATAAAGTTCTTTTAAAACATGCAAATTATTTTTACGAGAAATAAAAGATATTGGAGTCAAAGTGCACTCATTGTTCTCCCAACAGTGAGCTTTTACTACTATATATTTTCTTCCTTGCAATTTTACCAATGATCACCCATCCAAAGAACACTTGCTCAATCTTGGTTTCTGATCATCCACCCTTGCTTTCAACAATGTTCATTCACATGTCTATTCTTACCCACTCTATGCCTTATGGTGTTTCCTTTGCAACATCAGGTGCAAATGCTAGTTAAAAGCAAATTCAAGACAAAACAACTGAAATATGAAAAAACAATCGAGAAAAACCAAATAAATATTTATTACTATGAAATGTTCATATTAAAAAATAAATAAACATTTCTTTTGTAAAACACTGGAACATATATCATTCGGAAAAAAGCTGGGAGAGCTCTGCAGCTAGGGTTCTGACCATACTCTGAAACGGCGCAGACGGCTTAGGCACAACAACCATCCAGGACCTGACCTCTAGCTTCTTTCCACAGGGCAGTACGAGGTATAACCACAGAGCACATGGATGCCCCCCAGGGGGGGGCATCATTGCCCTCCCCCAAAGCAAATGTCATGCCGCCAGGGCATGAGGGGTCTATCATCTTCGGATCTGTCGATGAGGAGGCACTCAACAGGGAGATCCTGCAGCAAAGCGAGCACAAAGCGACTAATAATCAGGCAGACAAGAGAGGAGATACTCCAGGAAGAAAGGACAAGCTAGAGGAAAGGCCTAAAATCACTTCGAAAACCTGCAAACCAATCATAGTTGAAAGGCCAAGAATAGAGCTACCAGGACAGAAGATCGATGAATGGATCCAATGCATGAGGGATCACACCCTCATTGGGAAATTTATAGGGTTCTGGCAGACAGAAAAAGCCCTATATGGATGGATCGCAGCTAAATGGAAACCCAAAGGGCACGTCACGTTGCAGCTAGGACCAAAAGGGTTCTTTACGGCGATTTTCTTATGCCTGGAAGACAAGTACAGAATCATGGATGAAGGGCCACATTTTTTCAACTCATTCGGACTGTATCTAAGAGATTGGGTAGCAAGATTCAACCCGGACAAGGAAGACCTAACCTGGGCTCCAGTATGGATCAGAATGTATTCACTTCCAGATGAATATTGGGATGAAGGCCTGCTCAAAGACATAGGCAATGGACTAGGTGAATACATAAAAGCAGCGGAAGAAACAAAGCTTTGCAGATATACTTCCTATGCCCGCATCTGCGTCTTCATGTGCTTGGACCAAGCCCTGCTGGACTCGGTAAGTCTTTCTCATTATGACCATGAATGGATTCAACCCTTGGATTATGAGCATGTACCTTTTCGCTGCCGAAAATGTCATGCTCATGGACATTTATTCAAAGATTGTCCATTAAATGCCAATACCAATGCTCCTGACCCCTCCGACACTCTAACCCAGGATGGCTTTACCAAAGCACCCAACCATAAACGAGCGCACAAAAAGCCCTCGACCGGGAAAAAACCCTAGCTAGATTCCGCCTCTATCCCTGCTACAAGTAATAACTTTGAAATTCTAGCTCAAGCCTCCGATGAGAAAAACCTGAACTCTAAGCCCAGCTCCATGCCCATTTCTGCCTCATCCCACCCCCCTCCTTTGGGCCCTCCTCCTGAGTCACAAACCTCCAAGGGTGTTGAGACCACCCCCAAAGATAGCCAAAAGGAGCCTGCAGAGAAAGCAAATGACATGGAAGTTGATGGAACTCCATATCAACCCCAAAGCTTAGATATATCCACAGTAGGAAACAGTCAGGTGCAACAGATGGATGAAGAACCAGAAAGTATAGATATGGAAGTACTAGACATTTTAGAGCTAGAACTAGCCTGCAAAAAGAGGGATTACGATAATATCCTAGAGCTTCAACTCAACAAACTGGAAGTGGTTATCTCAACAGCTTATCAGCATAAATAACTAGGCATCCAGCCGGGAATCCACTGGGATGGTGGTCTCCCGCCAAAAGACTCCAAAAAGAGGGGAAGAAGAACGGATCTCCAGCAAACAATAACAGTCGGGAAAATCCTGGTGGACTCAGGTAGGTATGCAAAATTGACAAAGTACTACAAACCCTCTACCATTAGTGAATCATGAAGCTCATTTCATGGAACTTAAGGGGGCTCAATAGCCCAGGGAAACTTAGAATATTGAAAAATATGATAAAGATGGAAAAGCCGCAACTATGTTTTCTTCAAGAAACCAAGTGTAACAGCAGCACACTAGGATGCATCCTTTCTAAAGCATGGCCAGGTTGTCAATCAATGGCAGTGGATGCCTCAGGAGCATCAGGAGGGCTTGCAATTGCATGGAACATGAAAACGTTAACCCTCTCCAACTTCCATGCTTCTCACCACTTCATTCAAGCCACCTTCCACATCTTAGGCACCAATATACATGGACACCTCTCCAATGTCTATTTCCCGCAGGAAGCAGGAAACAAAACATCTCTTCTCAATACAATAGAGGCTCTGAATAACAACAGAATTCATCGTCTTTGGATCATTGGAGGGGATTTTAACATGATCACCAAGCTGGAGGAAAATTTGGGAGGAAGAAACAGGTTGGAACAGGAAACTACCCACTTCAAAGACTTCATCCAAAACACCTCTCTAATTGACCTGCAATTTTGTAATGGTAAGTACACATGGAGTAATCGCAGAGCAGGGAAGTACCAAATCGTTTCTAAACTTGACAGATTTCTCATATCAGATAACTCAGTCCACTTAGGAGGAGATATAACTGTGGCAATTCTCCCCCATTCAGGCTCAGATCATTGGCCAATTTCCCTCCAGTGGCAAAGACCGGGCAACACCATAGGGAGACCCTTCCACTTCGAAGAGTTCTGGCTCACCCACCCTGACTTCAAAGACTTCATCAGAATTACTTGGAATACCTTCATCCCGCTATAGGGCTCCAAAATGTTTCAGTTCCAACAGAAACTAAAATATCTAAAGCACCATTTAAAGCACTGGAATTATGAAACCTTTGGAAACATCTTCAAGGCGCAACAAGATTTGAATACAGAAATGGCAAATCTCCAGCAACAAGTAATCATAGGAGGTCACACGGAGGGAACCCTGGAGCAGGAGCAGCGTATCCACAATAAGCTGGAAGAGTGGAGAAAGCAGGAGGATATTTTATGGAAGCAGAAGTCCAGAATTAGATGGCTGAAAGAGGGTGAACAGAATACTAAATTCTTTCACCGAACCACTGTTCAACGAAGAATGCACAACAATATCCCCTTCATTAAGAAGCAAGGTGGGGCAAGGATAGAACAACATGAAGAAATTGAGGAGGAATTTCTAAATCACTTCAAGCAAGTTCACCAAGAGCCCAATGCAGATAGGCGACCAGCAATAGAAAGAATCACCCAAAATGTGCCAAAGCTTATCACTGAGGAACACAACGAGCTTCTTCTACGGCCTATACTGACTCATGAGGTGGATACAACCATGTCCCAACTCAAGGAGCGCAAATCCCCTTGCCTGAATGGCTTCACTGCAACCTTCTTTCACACTTTCTGGGAGCTGATAAAACTTGAGGTCTGGCAAGTGGTGGAGGAATCGAGAGCTCTTCATTGGCCGTTACCTTCTCTCAACTCAACTTTCATTGCATTTATACCAAAAGAGGAGGAATCCAACACCCCGGACAAATTTCAGCCAATTGCTCTATGCAACGTCATGTACAAAGTGATCTCCAAGGTCATAGCCAATAGGTTAAAGCCCCTCTTACCCTTGCTCATCTCTCCTAAACAATCTGGGTATGTCGAAGGGAGACAGATCTTGTACGGCATTATCCTCTCGCATGAGATTATACACTCTCTCAAGCATTCCAAACAGGCAGGTATGATTCTAAAGCTTGATCTTTCTAAGGCCTTTGATAAGCTCAGTTGAACTTACATTCACAAAATGTTAAATGCCTTTGGATTCTCTCCTATGTGGACTCGCTGGATTATGAGTCTTATCACCTCTTCCTTCTTTTCCATTCTTGTGAATGTCATCCCATCTCGGCCCTTCAGTCCCTCACGAGGAATCAGACAGGGAGACCCTCTTTCCCCCTTCCTCTTTGTATTAATGGCTGAAGGCCTGGGACATCACATTAAACAAGCCCTCCTCTCCCATCAGCTTAAAGGTCTCTCCATTCACAACTCCCTAGCTATAACACATTAGCAGTTTGTTGATGACAACATGCTCTTTGGCTACCCATCAGTCCAGGAAGCCTCTCGCTTCAAATCCTTACTCAATGACTTCTCTGAGGCCTCAAGAACCAGCATCAATAATTCCAAGTCGCAGATCTTTTTCTTCCACCACCCGCCTGTTGTTAAGCATGTTGTAGCCCGGATACTGGGATTCCCCATTGCCACCCTCCCCTCCAAATACCTTGGAGCCCCCCTTATTGCCTCAGCCATCAAGCACTCCTCCTGGCGTATTCTCATTGAGAAGCTTGAATCCCATCTTAACCTTTGGACGTACAGAACTCTGAACATGGCTAGTTGTGTGGTGCTCATAAAAGCAATACTACAGGCTATGCCGCTTTACTTATTCTCAATCCTAGTGGCGCCTAAATGGGTTTTAAAAAGAATACGGGATCTTCAACAAGGCTTCCTTTTGGGGAATTCAGCCACAAACCGCAAATGGGCGTTGGTAAAGTGGACCACTGTCTACACGCCCAAGGAAAAAGGAGGCATTGGCCTGAGGGATCCAAATCACAACAATGTTATCATGAGCGCCAAAATTTGGTGGCAATGGCTCTCTTCCCCAGAAAAACCTTGGGCTACCATCTGGACGGCCAAATACGCCAAACACAGACCTCAGGAGGAGCTCATCAGATTTACTCCCAATGTCAAAGGCTCTCTAATATGGAACGCGGCCAAACAACACTTCCAGTTGATTCAGCAGCATAGTTTTTGGGAAGTAAGAAATGGAAGAACAGCACGATTCTGGATGGATGCCTGGAACCAAATGCCAAAGATTAGCAGCATTCTAAATCTGCCTCCAAACTTCATCGGAGAGGAACAACAACAGGATAAGATCTGGCAGTACTGGACTCAGGAGATAGAGCAAGGCTTCAGGAAATGGAAACAAGGTAACCAGCTCACCAGAAACACGGAAAACCCATTCATAGAGGATCTGGAAAAGGAACTTCGCAAAAGGAGCATTAGATACTCCGAAGGTAGGGACATTCTGCGATGGGGTTACAAGCCTAAAGGTGCATTTACCACTTCCGAGGCCTACAAAATTATGTGCACAGACTCAACCCCCCCGACCCAATTTGGAGCAAAATCTGGGGGCTTGGATCATGGCCTAAAGTCTCCTTCTTCCTTTGGTTGGTAGGACATCAGAGAATTCTCACCTGGGATAAAATTAGACGAAGAAACTATCATGGCCCCTCCATCTGTGTTAATTGCAAATCTCAGGAGGAAACAATCCACCACCTCTTGGGCGCTTGCCCCTTGGCCAATCAGTTGTGGGAGAAGGCGAGCTTCAGATGTCAAAGAAGATGCAGGCTTCCGGACGATATCACAAATTCTTTGCGACACTGGCAAATGAATCCACACAAAAGTGAAATCCTCAACCATTTATGGAATATTCTCCCCGGGTTGCTCTTATGGAGCATATGGAAAGAAAGGAACAAGAAAATATTCAAAGATCAATGTTCCTCGATAGAAATTATCTGGAGCAAGCTCTGTGTGAATCTAAAAGAGACTCTGATGCTCCGCTCATGGACTACGAAGGACCTTCCGACTCTAAACAATGAGAAAGCCATCTGGGAAAATTGGAATATGCAACTCCCTCAGGAACCCCACAACAAAGTCCCCCCTAAAAGAAGCAGCACTAAAAATGTCTCTTAGATTGCCCCTCCAAAGCTCTCCTTCAAGCTTAACTTTGATGGAGCCTCAAAGGGCAATCCTGGAACTGCAGGTTCCAGCGGAATTTTTAGAAACTATGTAGGTTCGCCTCTTCTGATCTATTATGGAAACATTGGGTGGGACACCAATAACTTGGCTGAGTTAGAGGGTCTATGGCAAGGTCTCCTTCTTTCAAGGAATCACAACTTCCATCCCCTGGAGATGGAAGGAGATTCCTAGATCCTAATCAACATGGCCAAACACCTCCTAAATGCCTCCCATGCAAAGAAAATAGCCACTAGTTGGAGGCTTGAAGCAAGATTGGAAGCCATGGAGCAAGAGCTTCTCAATAACAGGACCATCACCTTCAATCACATAAAGAGGGAAGGCAACGAGGTCGCTGACTTCATGGCCAATCTGGGTGTGGAAAATGAGCATACTCTTCAAACAGGGACTCTAGACATTTTAACGAATCATGAACAGGCACAGGAATGCAATCGTCTGGTCCAAAATGATGCTGCCCCCCCGGATGCGGGTGCTTAAGGCTGAAATTAAAGTGATGGGACGAGCAAGCAGTGATGGCCACCTGCCCGCCATGCGCAAAAGCACTGTGTCCACATGGGGGAAGAGACATTTTCGACGGCGCAGGTTCAGGAACAAAAGACCGCAACAGAGGAGCATTAACGCTCCGTTCAACTCCACCTGCGAAACAGGGCTCGACTCCTCGGCTCCCAAGAATGCCATAGTAATGGTGGGAGCGCTTCGAGGCAAGGGCAGGTGCAATATTAACGGCTGCAACATTGGATTTACCATGTTAATTCAGGCTTGGCTCAGGGTTCTACTACTGCCTCTAGCGCTGTTGGGGTTGAGCCCTGGTCTGAATTCTCAGGCCATTCCCTCAATTCTGAATTCTCAGGTCATTCCCGGCCTCTGTCCGTCTATTTGGTATATGAATTTCCTACAGGATACTCACCCGTCTGTTAGGTCCACTCCACTGCCTACGTTTGATTCACTCTGTATTCTGAAATCCAATTCAGCTCTACCCAGCTCTGCAATTATGGTTCGACCTCGACAGCGAATGCTCAGCCACCGAGGCTCCACCCGTGGCGGGTCCTCGCGCCCTTCAGTCGATGCAGAGACCTCCTGTCATTGCCATCGCTACTGCCATTGCCCTCACGCTGAAAGAGCAAGTTTTCTTAGGCCTAGCCAATTTCTAGAAGCCAGCTCTCCTGGGTCCTCTTCCTCGCCCTCCTTTGGCTCAGCAGTTTTCACTTTCAATAGTTCTTTGAACCGCCCCCGGATCAATGCCCATGTTTCGGTGCTTTTCATTGAGGAGGCCAAAGAAGAGGGTGAATCCAGCGCTCAAAGGGAGATGACACCACTAGTTGATACCACGAGAGCTCTGCAGATCCCGTGAAGGTAACGGAAAGACCATCCAGCCAGAAGGAGGACATCAAGATGGAGCTTGTCACGACTGCAGCAGAGGAGGTCCAAGCACAGGACATGGAGGAATACGGCTAGTGAAGGATAGTGGAGGAGGTTCCTGAAGATTAACTGCAGCTCCTTCTCAGGTTACGTGGCCCATAAGGGAGGGATTTTGTCTATTCCTTTTTTTGTCTATGTCATTGTGTCAATGTGTCAATGCTGTAGAGCATTTGTTTGTGTTTAGGGTTTGGTTTTTTACACATGGATGGATACTGCTCTGTGTCAAAATGTTTTTGAACTCCCCTGTGCAAGAATGGTCTTTTTGATTCCTCTAGCCCCTGCGTGGGAAAGACTAATGGTCTGGTTCATCCTCTTAAACTGCGAACGTTGCTGTTCCACGCTGCCATTACCTCTAGGTAGTTGGTTCTTTTTGACAATTTGATTGTAATTGTACTCTGATTTTGTATATAATAGAATAGTTTTACCAAGAAAAAAAAAACACTGGAACATATTTAAATATTAAAAATATTAACCTCTTATTATTCCTAAGTATTCAATTATTTATAAAAATAACTAATTCATATGTTATTCCATATTAAAAAATATAGTCGTTATGGATTCAAAATACAAATAAGTGTATAATTTTTCCTACATGCAAATTTGATTGAAAATACCAATATCAATTCTAATAAGCATACAATGTAATGAAAAATAAAATCTATAGTTAAATTGGTTTAAATTGTATTAATGCATTCAAGAATGAAATTTTCTACGTTTACATTTTTGGAACTTAATTATTATTGTACGATATTTGTATTTACAAGTGACTTCTAATAGAAGAGTTCAAAAAACTTTGGTTAGAGAAATGTATATGTATATGTATATATATATATATATATATATATATATATATATATATATATATAATAATATATATATATATATATAGATTTTGATAATATTTGAATCAATTGCTTCCCCATTTTCAAGCACTTATTTACATAATTACAAAATATCTTAAAAAAGATGGAACTATTGGAACTAATGCTTAATGTGATAATGAAACGAAACATGTCTTCCCTATATAAAATTAGTAAACCAACATTTTTTCCATTATCTTGGTAGTTTGCATAAAGATGAACAACAACAAAATATTGGCTACTATTACACTAAACACAATTATTTCATAAAAAAAGATTGGCTACTATTATTACATTAAACACAATTATTTCATAAATGTAAAAAAAGAACAATTACAGTAGGTGTCTAAAACTTCAACCCGCATCCCTAAAAAACCAATTATTTACCAAATCACTAAAATTAAATTTTTTTAACCTTATTATATAAAATATTTTTAAAAATATCATAATATTATATATAAGTGATTTCATTCTTTGTAGAAATTAAATTAAATTCTACTCACAAATTTATAATCCATTTCTAAAAATTCTTTTTTTTTCTTTTTTATTTGAAAATAATATATATATATATATAATATATATAAAATATACTATTTCATATAAAAATATAATTAATGTATAATAATGAAAAAAATATACGGAAAAACTTTTAAAATACCTAAATTATTATATATATATATAATATATATATATATATATATATATAATATATATATATATTGCAACCTATTTAAATATTAAAACTGTAATCTTTTATATAATTTTTAAATATTCAATTATTTATAAAATAATAACCAATTCATATATGATTCTATATATTATTGCAGATAAAAAGGATAATCATGAGATATTCAAAATACAAATCAGTATATTTTTTTTTCTAAATACCAATTTGATTGAAAAGAACCATATCAATTTTAATAAGCATGCAATGTAATGAAAAAATAAAATCTATAATTAGGCTAGTTTAAATTGAAGTTATATAAAAATAGGTATGTTGTTGACTTTGAAGTTTCAATGTTTAAATTTTTGGAACTTAATTATTATTATTTAATGTTTGTATTCAGGATTGCCTTTTAATAGTCCACAGTTGAAAGAATTTTGGTGGTAGAAATGTATATATCCTCTTTTTTATTACCATATTTGAATCCATTACTTCCTATTTTCAAGCACAACATTAATAAAATTAATTTAATTTTAGAAAAGTTTTATTTCGAATTGAAATTATTTATAGAATTACAAAATATGGAACTAATGGAACTAGTGTTTAATGTAATAATGAAATGGAATTTCCCTGTCTTATATCTTATATAAAACCAGTAGCTTGAGATATTTCCCTTTGTTTTGTCAGTTTGCATAAAGATGAAAAACAATAAAATATTGGCTACTATCATTATATATCATTATATTAAATACAGTTATTTCATAAAAGTAAGAAAATAACAATTATAACATGTTTCCAAAAACTTCACCCTACATTCCTAAAAAACAAATTATTTACCAAACTACTAAAACTAAAATCTTTTAACATTATTATATATAAAATAATGAATAAAAAAATTAATAGTATCTATTAATTGTCCATATAGTCCTTAGATAGATGTTGATTCGGTGTTGTGTTAAGGCACTCTTTGATGTGAAGTCACTGATTCAATTCTAGGCCTGAATCCGGGTGATATATATGAGCATGATCAAAATATAGCCCTACCAAACTTTATATATATATATATATATAATATAATATATAATATATATATATATATTTCTTTATTTGTATAAATAAATTAAACTCAATTAAAAATTTATTTTTAAAAAAATAAAACTCCATGACATTAATCCAAATATCAATGAAAGACATTAATATCTTATAATTTTCTATTATTCAGTGTAAACTTAAATTACATATATAAATTATTTATATATTTTGAATAAATAAGATTTTTCTGAGATCATAACAAAATTGATTTGACACCCTATTAATACACAATATATAACCAAATTTCTTATAATTTAAAATATGCCATAAATTAGATTTTCCATATTGTATGTGATACCATAGAAAGAAAGAAAAAAAGAAAGTCAAAAGAATATTGTTTGTAAGAGTAACTGGTAGAAGACTGCAACCCCATAAATTTTTAAATTTATAAGCAGCTATATATTCGGGATGGAAGCCTTGGATTTCTTTTCTATTATAGGACAATTCTGAATGCATTTATGTGTTAAAAAAATTAGACCAAAAAATCTAGTACAAATCCAACACTACAGAAATATAACCATCCATACAAACTAACATAAAGAACTCAGTAATGAAGCTCGCCACCCTCGTTTTGGAATTGTATTATTAATTTCATTCAATTTTAGTTACTATGATTATGATTATAATTTAAGTAAGTATAGTTTTAGCTTAGTTTTAAATGTGGTTTATTTATTATTTATTTAATTAATTATTTTAATTTTTAGTTTGTTTTGTTAACTTCAATTTTAATATTCATTTGGTTTAGTTTAATTTTATAACATTATTTTAATTCTTATTTAATATACTTGTATATTATTGCATTTTAATTTTAGTTTGTAGTTTAGTTTGAATGATTGATTTTTTATTTTAGTTTTGTTACTTCAATTTTTATAATAATTTAGATTAATTTATTTTTCAATAACTGATATTTTTATTTATTATTAATGTACTTTTATATTATTAAATTTTAGTTTGTAATTTAATTTGAAATGACTCATTTTTTTACTTTATTTTTTTGTTTAATTGTATTATTAATTTTATTTAGTTTGGGTTAATATCATTATAATTTAAATTTTTAGTGATTTTAGTTTAGTTTTAAATGTGGTTTACTTATTGATTTAGCTTTATTTTAATTACTTTTAAGTATTAATTTAGTTTTGTTAATTCAATTTTTATAATAATTTAGTTTAGTTCAACTCCCTTACTTTATTTTATTCTTAGTTAATGTGCTGACCAAATTTTATGGATGACATGAGACACATGTAAAGAAACTTGAAATAAGACACAAAAAATTTTAAGCCAATTACATGCTAACAAATAATTTTTTTATTTAAAATAAAAATACTTTAATGATTTTTAAAGTTAGACATTAGAAGTTGTCATGGTCAATGCTAAACTATTAGTGGTCAAGAGATAAACTAAACTGTTAGTGGTCAGTAGATAAATTGATTGCTATAGTCCTCTCTTGGCACGAACTAATAATATAGAAGTATATTAATTAAGAATCAAAATAAAGTTGTTACTCTGAATTGAAATAAATTATTATAAAAATTTAAGTAAAAAAAATAAACTAAAAATTAAAAGTAATTAAAATAAAACTAAAGTAATAAGTAAACCACATTTAAAACTAAACTAAAACAACTAGAGTATATTACACTAAACTAAAATAAACTAAATTATTATAAAATTTAAGTAACAAAAATAAACCAAAAAATAAAAGTAATTAAGATAAAACTAAAGTAATAAGTAAACCACATTTAAAACTAAACTAAAACAACTAAAAGTCCATTGCACTAAGTAAAAACAATATTAGCAATATTTTCTATAACGGCCTATGAAAGAGATCCTTATGACGCCATTCGCTTGCGCTCCCTCCATCTGCATGAAAAATATGATACACTGAATTTTCTAAGTTGTTGTGGAGCACATCTCTTACTCAATATAGGATTAGTTTTTCGTATAAAGAGGTATTTATGTTGTATAAACACTTTGAAGATACATAAATTTCAAATGTAACCAAGTTAATCATAGAGATTTTTTAGAAAGGAATTTTAGTTTAGTTTATTTTAATTTGGTTACTATTTATTAAGATATTTTTAAGTAAATTATAATCATGTTTTTTTTTGTAAGTTTGGCAGATCCTTTTCGTTCCATTTTCAAAAATAGGAAGGTGTTCCAAAAATAGCATCTATGGTCAAATGGCCTCAACTTTCCCATTGGGAAACCAAGTTTGTTGGCCATCTGACAACATTATAAGCCATCCAAAATCTAAAGAACTTGAGAATGTATAACAAAAAATTATAAGTATGGACATCTTTGTGCCTCCTACTGACGGTATATGTATAAGAGAAAAAACCTAACAACTTGTTACTCATATGTACAAAACAAAACTGACTATCCAAACTAGAATTAAATGCATACCAATCATCTGAGGACTCTATTGGTGTCGAATCTATACCACTGGATCATGGTAGTTCAGTTTGTGGGATGCAGGAATGTGCCTCTCTATGCAGGCTAAGAAAACATTTTGATGTTGAATCTAGTGTTGTATAAGCTAGAATTCCTTGTGGATTTCCTAAATTTCTATTGTTGGCTCAGAGATTCCTACAAGAGTTGAGGTCAAGGCTTTTTCCAAGAGAAGCTTCGTCATCCAAAAGAGATATAAATTTTGTTGATACTAGGTGCAGTGACCTCTAGTATGTCCAAGATTTGAGATGATAGTTTTCCACTCATCTAGCTCCAACTCATGATATTTTGTCGGATATCTCACTTCATTCCCCTGGTCTGAGGTTGTCAAATGGGCCTGAGGATGTGTGCTAGTCTGATAGGATTCAACAACTTCTTTAATGTGTTCTTGACTAGTATTGCAGTGTTTTCCCCTAGTTGGCCTCGATTGGGGTTGACCCCTTCCATTCCCACCAATATTGTTGCAGCCTCGATCACCCCTTGCCCTTCTTTGTTGTAGTGATCGGGTGCTCAAAAAATAGCTCAAAATTCAAAATTGTCAAATTCGTGTGGAACCTAGAAGACCGCATAGTGCTTGTCATCCTCAATCTAGCGCAACTCATTTTTCATGAAACAGACTCCATATGCTCCCAAAAATGAGTTATGTCCACTTTACCAAATAGGAAAAATTTTCAAAAAAATTAACAGCCTAGTCAACAGTCCATAATGCTAACATGGCACTGACTGGACAAGTGTATGTGCAAGTTTGACTTATTCAATGGGTTGTTCCAGGTGGCACATTCTATTAGCTCATTTTAGATAGTTTTGATTGGTTGGAGTGATGAACAACCATGGGCTGACATGTGGCAACCCAAGAGGCCACCAAAACTTCGCTTCATATTCCAGGTGGAGGCATGGGGGTCAAATTTGTGACCTCCCAACACAACAAGAAATTCATTTATCATTGCACCATACACGTCGTTTCTTAACCCTTATGACTTTGGGTTATATTTAAATAGTATGTGTGCATTTTTTAGGGGTAAGGCTAGCCCACAGGGTCAATCCTTAGTTATACCAATACACATGACCACCAGTAGAGAGAGGAGCGAGGGGCCAAAATGGAGGGGGTCGGCCGTTGGCCTTAACCCTAGGCATGTGGGCCCCCATGTGGCCAAAATTTTCGGAAAACAAGCATTAACAGACATATAAAGTGTGGCAATTTCACCCAGTTTTTAGTGAAATTGTCGCTACGTTAGCACATTTTGGGGTGAGATTGTAGGATGGTGCCAGATTTTGGGGAATTTGTAGTGTGATTAGTAAAAGATTGGAAAGGCCATAAATTCTTTAGTTTTTTACCAAATCAGGAGTAGAAAGAGGCTACACATGCATTTTTGGGAATTCTGGAGCCATTGGAACAGGTTTTAGAGCATTCTAAGCATTGTAAACTGATGTATTCAAAATTTTGAGCATAATAGAGAGGGCCAAGCCATTGGAAGCTAGAACAAGGAGACATAGACCAGGAGGGGTGAAATCCTTCATCATGTGCTGATGTGATACTATTTATGGTGATGTTTATGTCTATCATATGCTGTTGTTCAATCATTTGCTTATGTTAATTTTAACATAAAAATTACATAAAAACACTCAAAACTCATGTTTTAAACTTGCAAACAATCACATGATTCCTCAATCATATTTAATATAATCTGAAAAGGAATTTTAGCACAACAAAACTATTTTTATTAATCAAATTAAGTTTCATATCAGAGCTCTTGGTTTTATTTGTGCAAGAAGGATTTAACTGTTTGCAAGTGAATGTCATGCTTACAAGGTTAAAATTAAAGATAGGAGAAGGGAAGCTAGTTGAAAGCCCTGAAGTTGGGTCAAGGGTAAAGAGGGCAAGGTTGCCACAATCTCCATCACCGGTTCTTCCTCAAGTTGCATTTGAGAGTGTAGTGAGTATGTCTTATGAAGGAGATCCTATGATGACAAAGGATGAGAAGGTCTTCAGGAAGGCTTTCTTTGATATGACAGAGATGGTCAGGTCCTCTATGAAGAGAGGAATACCAAACTGTAGGGTGAAAGATCCAAAACTCCGAAAGGAAAAGGTTTTTCAGGAGGAGGAGGTAATGGAAATGGAGGTAAACCTCCACCCTCTGCACCATCTTCTTCATATTCTTATTCACAAGCATCTTCACCCTCTTCCACTAACACAACCCTTACTCATACTCATCAACATAACTCAAAAGAAACTAGTAAATAATGCTTATTAAAACTTGATGTAAAATTTGAACTACCCATGTATAATAGTGAAGTGAATGCAGAGAAGCTTGACAATTGGCGTCAGTTGGAGGTCTATTGCAGAATTCAAAATCTTCAAGAAGATGACATAAAGATTCAATTAGCTTCCTTGAGGATGGGGGGTGTAGCACTAGTATGGTTGGAATCAAAGACACAAGAAGAGCTAAGAAAACATGGTAAGATCTCAATTTCTTGGTTTGATTTCATTGCTACAATTAAAAGACAATATTACCCTCTAGCTTATATGTAGAAAGCCATCATGAATTGGCAGAACTCTAAACAACTTAAAGGTCAAAATGTACAAGATTACACCCAAGAATTCAGAAAAAGGTCTATAATGTTAGGTGTAGATTTTCAATCACAAGACACGTTGTCGAAGTACATAGGGGTTTACATAGTTACCTTAGGCATATTATCCTTATGTTTAATCCCAATAATCTAGATGAGGTGTGTGTGCAAGCCATTCATCTTAAGGAAAGAGGGAAAAACACTCCAAAAGAGGCTAGTAAAAATCCATTTAAGGGTAAAGGAAAATAAAAGGGCTTCAAAGGTAAGGGAAAGAAAAATGCATCTATCAAGAAAGAAGGAGAGAAATTAACATGCAATCATTGTTCCAAAGAGGGTCACGATGAAGCTTGTTGTTGGAAGCTTCATCCTGAAATGAAACCAAAGAAATTAATGACAAGGGAAAACAAAAGACAATTGCAACCACTCAATAGTATTTGGGATCCAATTCAGGTGATGAAACTAAAATTAAAGCCATGGGTATGAAAGGAAAAGAATCCATTGCTAGCACTAGTACTTCAAATTCACACAATGAAAATCCAAATGAAAAGAAGAGGATAGAACTTTTTCACATAAGGGTGATCTCAAAACATACCAAAATTGATACTCTTTTCAATAGTGGCTCTCAAGCTAATCTTATCTCTGAAAACATTGTCAAAATTTTAAACTTGGAAACCATTCCACATCATAAACCATATCCACTTGGATGGGTGTGTGACAATGCAAATTTGCAGGTAACTAGAAAATATAAACTTAAATTTGCCATTACTACAAATTTCATAGATGAAGTGGAGCTTGATGTTGTGCCATTAGACATATGTGGTATAGTTTTGGGCAGCTCGTATCTCTACGACAGAAAATATATCTTCCATGGACATGAAAACAAATGCCATTTGTTTAAAGATGGAGTAAAATATATTATGAGAGCTCATAGGAAGAAACTAAATCTTTCACTTGTTAATGCGGGGCAGATGAAAAAACTAGTGAAGTCAAGCAAGAATTTTGTGCTTCTAATGATCAAACCCAAGAATGATGTGGATAATGAAGCTTTTAAAAGTTGTGAGTCAAGATTGAAATCTGAGTTCGTTAATGTTGTTAACCAATATTATGAGATGTTTCAGGAACAAAAAGGATTTCATCCCAAGAGAGGAATCCAACATGAGATATTGATCTAAGTGGATATTGGTTGCCACCCACCTATTGCACTTTGACCCCCACCATTGTTTCTTTTAGTTTTTAAGTTTCCTCATTTGTGGCACAATTTACTATTTTTGCCAGTTTTTCGGGTCCTGAACTTCTAGAGTTGTTTTGAGGCTCTAAAAGACATTTTTTTGGAACATTGGGACCAACATGGGTTGTTGACCAATTTTGGTCATGCAAAAGTTGTAGTCCTCAGAGAGATGTTTCTAATGAGGTATTGTTCTCGTCAAATGAAGATTGTATGCCAAAGTTACAACCCTAGGAAGTTGATGTACCAATTTACCCAAACGGGGCCCATAGTTTGGCGCTTCATCTCCTAGGGTTAGGTTTTTGGAGGTTTAGGGTTTTCCATTGTTTCTCAATAATAAATAGGTCTTTGAGACTCATTGTAACACAGTTCAAAGGCATGTAGCCATCACATCTCTTCTCAGAGATAAGCTACCATTGCTCGAGCTTGTCTTATTTCCATTCCGTTTGTAAGCATATTTCAATACTTGATATTAATGAAATGAAGTATTATTTCTACTGCATCTTTGTATTTATGGTTATAACTTTAATTTGTTGCATCCCTGTTTATCCAAATCAGTGGTATCAAAGTGGTCTGCTCTTTCTCTGCTTTTCTTTGTATGTCCCCAACAAGGTCGGGATATAAGGAGTTAGGCCTTGAATTGGTCGAACCTTTGCAAGACCAGCCTCACAAATCCCTATGGCCTCCCATCACAGATGAAAAGAAAGAATAAGGGGTAGGAGATCCTATCAAAGTCTTGCCTGAAGAAGCCCTTGAGCGATAAAGGAACGCAATGATGGACAACTTTGCCTAGATCCTTCAATGGCTACCCAAGGGCAACACATCTAGCAGCTACTATGAAAACACCACACCCTTTACGTTACAAGTTAACTTTGAAGTCCCCATATTCGAGGGTAAGATAGATGCAGATGTCATAGATAAATAGTTAAATATGCTAAAGGGGTATTTTTCTGTTCATGATTTTTCCAGCCGAGAAAATATTACTTTCACTCTTCTCAAAGTCACCCCCCATGTCAAGGACTAGTGGGAAACCTACTACGAGCAGAAGGACGAAAGTACAGCCTCACTATTTTCATCCACAACCACTTGGAATTCATTTTGGGATTCCATCAAGGAGCATTACTACCCTGTCAGAAGTTATGAGGATAAATACATAAAGTGGACCATGCCATGGCAGAGAAGTGACCAAGACATGTTGGAGTTTACAAATATTTTTCATACCCTTCGCACAAAGTTGGGTATCAAGGATTTTGAGTGGCATTTGGTACTCAAATACCATAGCTACCTACATAGGTACATCTAGGATGAGATGGAGTTCCTGGAAATCTCCTTGCTCGGCATAGCGTACCGATATGCTGTCAAGATCAAGTAGAAGTTTAAATAGAAGAAGCGAGACTTTCAATCCATGAATCCGAAGCTAGGGAAAGGCTTCCCCAAACCGCAGAATTAAGGAAAAAGCCAAGATGGTGTGACCGAATAAAACTTGTCGAAGTCGCAAGAGAAAAACAAAACAACAAAGTCAAAGAATGACACAGGAAAGTGGTGTGAGTTCCATAAGAACCCCACTCATAACACAAGTGAGTGTCGGGCCAAGAAGTCAATGGTGTCTGAGTTGAAGGCTTCAGAATCAGATGCATGTTCCTACCTTGAGTTAGAACCCAACAAGAGGAATGACAAAGGGAATAATATAATTGATGTGGAGCCCAGCGCTGCTATTTCCACTGCCAAGATCCAGAAGAATGAGCCCGAAGATCCAAAGGAGGGGGATCATCTTTACTCACAAATGTGGGTGAAGGGTTCGCTGGTGCAATTAATTTTCGACAGCGTCAGTCAAAAGAACCTCACTTCAGGAGAGGTCATGAAGCAGCTAGGGCTATTGACCATACCACACTCGGAACAATACAACATCGGGCAGCTTCACCAAGGATGAGATCTTCGAGTCCTCCAGCAGTGCAACCTTTCCTATAACATCAAGCCCTTCACAAATGAGGTATTGTCTGATGTTGCACCTCTTGATGTTTCTTAAGTATTATTAGGCCAACCATACTTGTGGAAACGACATGTTGTGTATGAGTCAAGGCCTCGCGTTGTTATTATTTCTTTGGGTAATTCATTATACAGGATACCGGAGGTAGCCCCACCTACCACCACCTCTTTGATATCTACTAAGAAATGCAATAAGATCATATCCCAGACTAGGAAATTCATTTTCTTTCTAGTTCATTCCAAAGTAAGGGGAAGATAGTAGCCACATCCATGGTCCCCGGGAAGGGTTCCTCCACATAGCAGAAGCATGTGGATACGATCATGAAAGAATACAGGGACATCTTCTCCTCACCCATAGGGGTATCGTTGCATTGTCATGTTAAGCATTCATCTGATCTAACTCCTAGAGCACCCCTACCCAACGAGCCGATATATCACTGCTCCATTGTGGAAAATGCCAAGTACAAGTAGCAACATGAACAACATCAGGTGCCACACAAGTTTCAAGTGGGTGATAAAGTTGTTGGGTGCTAAAAGGTGTCTTTTAAAACTCTTAATTGCCTCACATTAATTATCAACCTGGGTAAGTCTTTTTGTTTCAAGAGTGTACACAATATGTGCAAGATATAAATCTAGAGAGTAATGATTTAAGATAATCTATTAAATTCAATACAAGAGTGAACAGATCAAACCATAAATCTCAAGCTTGTAGCTTTTAAAGGAAATAATACATCTAAACCTCACGATTTAATCTCAATAAAAACCATAATCAAATCTGAAGCAAGCAATTCAATTGAAAATAACATCAACCGAGAGCATAGTAACATTAACCAATCTCTTTCAGCTGATTCTATATGAATCACACTCTATCTCAATTGAGCAATTCGAATGGAAATGATGTCAACCGAGAGTTTAGTACCATTAGCCAATCTCTTTCAGTTGATTCTATACTAACCACACTCTTATTGTAATCAACCAAAAATCAATGTCTTAACTGATAATTAATTCAACCTGTAGTGAGCACAAATGAAATCAAATGGCAAAGTTGCAAAGTACATGAGATCAGAATAAAGGAAAGTAAACTAACTGCAATGTAAACTCACTAGAGATCATAATATATTAGATAGGGTAAACTTAGCAGAAAATGGAAAAACATCAAACCAATTAGACTTGCATGAATCACAAATATATAACACAGAGGATAGCAGATTGATCCACCAGAGGCCGGGCCCTAGCCACTAGTGAATACTGCTGAGCTATTTCAAAGAATACGAATGATCAACAACGTAGATTATGTATTAACCATTGAATTCAATCCTCATTCCAATACGGTCATCCTTCAGAATAAAATTCTGTACATTGAAATTACAATTGAGGTCCCAAGAGAAAAGCTAAATATTTCCATTCTATCCTACAGAGAGCAGAGAGAAGTTACAACAGAGATGATTACAAAATGATTCTCATAACAAAATTGGATTGTTCACAATAAATTGATCAGCAAGATCATGCCTGAAATATATTTCCATCAACATTCAACAGGAATAGGTCGAATTTGGTATTGCAACTGAGATAATTTGGAAAACAGCTGCAACAACGAATCTAAGAAAATATTCTTCAGAGAACCTTCCATTTCTCTTAATACGGACCTAATTTGAGAAAACTAATCAATGTAAAACTAATTCGGTCCGTTCTGGATAAAACCCATGTTTCAGATTTTCTATATTCTTCTCCATTTACCCAAAACATCCAATGCAAAATTGTCACTTCTTATTCCAGTGAATTTCTAAGTTGGAATCTTTAATGATGAGCTGGAGATCAAATCTGCAATCTAGAAAAGATCTTGGAGGCTAAAATGGTGAGTGATGTTTCAACAAATTTACTAAACCATAATTGGTAAAATCATGCATAATAATCATTACTTTATTAAAAATAAAGGAGAAGAAATAATATTTATACATAATAGCATAAATAATTATAAAATGGAATTATATGATAAATCATGATAAATGACGTGATAAATAAGGGTAGAAATGGATGAGATAGGTGTTAAAAGGTGATAATAATAATGACATATTAGCGGCCCAACACACCCCAAACTGAATATATTGCATGTCCTCATGCAACCCAAAGTCTCTGTATTAACCGAGCAAGAATACAAAAATTGTTCATCCCAACTCATGAAATGGATGGAACAAATGACTTCTTCCTCAAATAATGAATATTTAATTTTAGCAATGTTTATGAAGGCGTAACAATTTTTACATTGATGTTCAACTATATGTAGATGAAGTTGCAGCAAAATATGATATAAGTAACAACAAACTTCATTAACCATTTTCTCAAAAAAACTACAAACCAAATTTTGCTGAAATTTTTCAAATAGATTTCTACTATATTAATGCTTCTGTGATCCAAAAATCAGATCGTTGTGGTGCATGGATCATGAGATAAAAAAAATAAATGTAGGTGACAGTGCATGATTTCTGAAATTTGACAAACTAATTTAACTTGAAATTTTTTGGGTTTGTGTATTTTAATAATACCTCTTTGTTTTCCAAAAATCACAAAAATTCAGTTCATAGTTTTAAAAATTCAGTTAATAATTTCTTAAATGAGAAAGAAAGTAGAAAACATCCATCATGTGTAGCAATTCCTCCCCCAAACTGGAGAATTAGCATGCCCTTATGCAATGCTAGAAAACAAATTGAGGTGGTTGTTACAATTTGTTGAAATCTATGCTTGGTGTAAAACAACATGGAATAAGGGAGGTGTTGAGAAAGAATAAGAAGATCAATAGATGATAAATAATATTAATGGCATGGTCATAATAAATAAATAAATAAAAGGAACACTCCCCCAAACTGAAAGAATCTATGTCTTTGAAAAATGCGAAGCAGTAAAGATGTGGAGTGAATGATGATAAATAATGCTCAATGGATTTTCATGAAATTCTTCTAAATTTGTAATAAATCAGAAAATTATGATATTTTACCTCAATTTTTACCTCTAGCAAAATGTGGAATGACATGTATGGACTAAAATTTGTTGAAGCTGATGTTAGCTGAGATGATGCTAAAAGTGATGCAAAAGGTGGAAGCCATGCAAGAACATCCTATTTGTGAGTTGCTTGAGCCTCTTCTGTAAGTTGTAATAAAGTGGACTTGCTACAAATAGAGTTTCCCCCAAGGGAATAAAGCATAGGAAAAGTGTTGTTTTGATGGCAAGGCAAGGGAATGAATAGTACGATAGTAAATGATGCATAGTACACATATCAATGATAGGACGGCAAGAGGTATGGCTATAATGAGAGCAGACTGTGTAAAGATAGTTATGAATAAGAGAAAGGATGCTTTGGATCGATGATAAGTTATGTGAAAAAGAAAAATGACAACAATATGCCAAAAATATGTTTTGCTGACGATATTCTAGCTGAGAATTATGCGATTGATCAGAAAACAATTTCTCATGCATAAAGGTTCAAAACAGGGACAAATTAAGGAAATAACTTCTCCGATAAAATGAAAGAATAAGAAAAGGCTATTATAGTAATAATTGACGATAAGATATAACTTCAATACCATAAGTAGAGCCTCTGCTGCCAGCAAGTGTCCATAGCCTTGGCAGGATTGCTTTTTAACCCATATGAGCTAGGATCCTCAATTTATAAATGGAGAGTTCCAGTGTTGTTCTACAGAAGAGATCAATTTGTTGGTGTGGTAACAAGATAACCACACCGCCATTCATTGGGATGTAGCAAAAGTGATCAAGTCGGCTCGTGATGAGACCTCCTATTCCAAGGATATTTTGGCTATCCAATGGATCATAACCCTGGTGTGGTGGCCATAGTGGGAATGTCATTTCGCTACATCCTTATGAACATGGTAGGCTAGCTCTTGATGAGACTCCCTATTCTCTATCTGTAGGCAAAATTTTGCTGTTATTACACATTTTTATGATAAATAGAGGGAGGCTCAATACTCCTTAAGAGTAGGGTGTAAAGAAGTTGAACATGTCAATATATATATATATATATATATATATATATATAATATATATAATATAATATATTATCATTTATTACAGACAGAGAAGATTATAACCAGAAAGGGTGCAATCGGCATGGTATTAAGATGATCAATCAGTATCATGCACAGTAGAAAATGATGCAGTAAAGTAGTATATAAATAGTTGTGTCCATTTTGGAAAGAATCTATCATCAAAGAGTTGTCTTGTTAAATATCATAACGTGAATGATATTAACTCGCTTCAATGGAATCCATAATTCTTGTCCTCATCAAAGTAGTGTACTTCATGCCATGAAAAGGAATTAGTAAAATGTGGTTGAGATGAACTAGGAATAATACCACAAGAGGAAGGAGGTGCTATTCACAACACACAAAACTTCCCAAGAAGCAAAAATGTTGTTCCAAAGAGGGAATAGGAAAAGCACTCTAAAAGTGTTGTTCCCTGGAGGGAATAGCAAAAACTCAAAAAACACTCAAAAAAGAGCTATTCCCTAGAGGGAATAGCACAAACTCTAAAAGCATTGTTCCCTTGAGGGAACATCAAAAAACACTCGAAAAAAGGTGTTGTTCCCTTGAGGGAACAACAAACTCTAAAAGTGTTGTTCCCTTGATGCAGGAGCATCAAGACCATTTTTCATTTGTAAATATGTGATAAAAGGGGGGTGTGACAATTTTTAATATTTTATAAATTAAATTGTTATTCTAATAAAATAGGAGATAATTATGAAAAGTGAGGATTATGTAAATATTCTTTTTCTAAATAAAAGGATATGAGAGAAATAGTTTAGGATCAAAATTTGGGATAGGATTTCTATGCATGGGATTAGTTGAGAAAATAAGGGGATGAGAGATTTTTCTAAGTATTAATTTAGAAATTAGTTTCATTAATTATGGTTGAGAGAGGATCCTTAGGGATTCAAGAGTGATTTTAGGATTTTGTTGAGAAGTTGAAGGGATTGAACTTAGAATAAATCATTCTTTATTATTATAAATTATCAAGCCTAAAAGGCATTGAGATGGGGAGAAAGTGTGGGATTGAGAGTAGGCTTGAACAGCAAGGCTGTAAGCCTTCAGCAAGCTGTAATGGCCACGACTGTTGAATATCTGGTCACGAAGAAAGTTTGTAAGTATTTGTATGATAAGTGTGGTTTTTAGACATTGAGTGTTGATTTTCTGAAATTGTTTTGTTGAGTCATGCGCACTTGTATTTGGATGTGTTTATGAATTCAAAGGCATGGAATGGTATACAATGATGATGGATCATCTGTTTATTGTGAACACTCACATATAAGTATGTTGGAATGGCAATTAATTAGAAGCTGATGTATATTGTGTCTCTGAATTTTTCAAAGCTTTTAATATTTATCTGGGATGGTAATGGGATGAGTCTTTTGTTTAGAATTTGTGAGTTCTTTTCTGCTTTCACAATAATCTAAAGTGTACTTGTTGGCACTATTGTTACAATTGATTCAAGATGTGGCAATATAGCAAACAATTCAGCTCAGCCTTCAGTATATGCGCTGGTACTCTTGATTAAAAATCCGACAATGGAGCAAAAGATTCGGCTCTGCTGTGAGTGTGTGCGCTGTTGTGACAATTGATTAAAGATCTCACAATGGAACAAAAGATGCTGATCCTCTTTTCTTTCATGTTATGTTAAAAGGTTGAAGGCGTTGCTGTGAAAGATCAATGTATATCAAGATCGATTGTTGATGGGCGTTGAAGTTGAGTGCAAATTGTATGACATAGACACAGTGGAATGGTGATATCATGGACGCAGAGTCACGATGTTGTGTATAGAGTGAGAGTAGATGTGATTTCGCTGGCGTAGGGAATTTGAGCCATCGTGGCAGACAACAATAATTAGTCTAAAGGGGTCGATTGGGAATGTAAGAAGTTGTTCGCATCATTGACAAAAGGCGAGTTATGCCTGTGCGTTGGATCAGTATGTCTGCGGAAGATTATTACAGTGAACGTTTAGTTGATCAGCTTGATATGGTTATCTCTATACTGGACTCTGAAAGAACACGTGTGGAATGAGATAGAGGCAGCTGTAGTTGGTTAGAGACAGAGCGTGACTTATGCATGGACAGAGTACGTGGATTGAAGACTGGGTGTTTCTAAGTTGAAACAAAGTGCTTGCGTGACCCAAGGCTGATTTGTTTACTGTCGGAGATAACAACTTTCTGAACTGTGCATTGTGCTTATCATCAGAGTGCAATATATATCTGAAGTTGAATTGTTGGCAGTGAATGACATTACCTTTTTATTGGGACTGATATAGATGCTTTCTATCCGAAGAGCCTGCTGAAGGAGACATTCTAGATTTGAGGTGCATGCTTTTATATGCATGAGTGAAAATAAAGATCCTGGTTATTTGCAGGCCTTGCCTGCATCAGGTGGTATCAGAGCGGGAATGCTTTGTTAATGAAGTTTGTTTTTGAATGAGTACAATTGAGAATTGAAGTATGTTTCTTTGAATGTGTGATGAATGATTTTTAAATTTGATATGCAAGCTACACAAATGCAGTGAAGAAGATTGCAGAAGTGGAAAGAAGACAAGATCATGCAGGATCTTAAAGGTGAGATGATTTTTTGAGATAAAATTTATGATTGAAGTTTATGGTTGTAGAGAAGATGATGGTAGTGAACCTGGCATTCAGCTAAAGGCTGAATAAGGAGGACAATTGCAGTGTCCTGAAGAAGAAGGGGAGTTGAAGAGATAGCCTGAAGAGAGAAGAGAGAGTGCTCGAAAGGTTCCAGAGGCAATGAACCAGTACTTACCAAAAGACTGAGTGAGGAGAGCTTGGTGAGGTAAGTGGCAGTAAGAGAGATTGTTGTTGCAGAGGTTAGTACAACTCATGGTGAGTTAGAAACTCATGAGGAAGCAGTCTGCCAGAGGGAGAGGGACTTTCAGAGGAAAAGGAAGTCAAGGTGGTAGTAGAAGATCTATAGCACCTAAAGAAGGAGCTAGCAATAGCTCAACCCAGCATGCAACCACAGGAGGTGATGCAAGAGGCAGAGGGAGTTTTTCTAGAGGAAGAAGAGGTTCAGAGAAATGCCACAGAGATGAGATGACTGCAGAAGTTCGAGAAAGAAAGATCGCAGTAATAAAGGTACAGTTGCAGGTACTAGAAGAATGGCTGCAAGAGCAGGAAAATCAAAAAGGAAAATGGATCTTTCCACTGAAGGGAAAGAGAGTGATTTGGCGACAATTGTAGAGGAGGTTGAGGCAAATTGTGATTGCCTTGTTGAAAAAGTGACTTAGAGTTCTTGAGCCAGAGATGGAATTTGAAGATTCCACACGCAGATATGTTCAAAGGAAAATGTTGGAGGAAGCAGTCAAGACTAAAAAGTCTTGTGGTTTTAAAACTAATGAGTTGTGTATGTTTGCAGGTACAGTACAGGGAGATGAGAAAGCTTTAGAGTTTGTTCAAGAAGAGTTGAATCTGAAGACTATTCAGATCAATGCTGAGATAGCGAAGGAAATGAAGATAGAGGACACAGAAAATGATAAGTACTCTGAAAAAGAAAGCAGTAATGCTTTTTTTGGTATAGTACAAGAGAAAATTCTTGTGGATGTTGAAGAAGAGAATCAGTCTGAAGCGCAGATAGGGAAAGTAACAGTTGATACTGTTGAACATTTTGTGCAAACTGAAAGTTTATGTATGAATGCAGGTGATGATGATATGCTTCAACAATGCTACAGAGAAATTGCATTGTTAGAATATTTGTTGATGAATTCAGAGTATGATAGAAAGGTTGCAGCAGACGAAAGAGTTCAGTATGGTGAACGAGAATAGAACGACATCTTGGAGACAGATGGAAAGAAGGCGAGACTAGCTGACAGTCTCATGGTGAATACAAATCAGCATACTAATGTGCTGACAAAGGAGTTGGGAAGGAACTTAGAGAAAAATATTGAAGTGTTACCAGGGAAAGCTGAGGAGAAAGCCAGTGAAGATTTGTTGGGTCTTGAAGAAGACTTGGAGCTGCAAAGAGAAAACTTGGTGACTGATTGTGATTTTGAAGCTGACAATTTGATTGTGTTTACAGGTGATGTAGCAGACAGTCAATCATTTGAGATTGTCTTGGAAGAAGAAGAACTGTTACAGGTAGAAGATGAGACAATCATGTCTCCTATGTAGAAGCTTATTACCGTGGGTGACAAGAAAGAGTTGGCTTGTCTGTATAGCCAAGAGAAAATTGGTGGGAAAAATTTTGGAGCTGCTACAGTAGTACAAGATGAAGCTACAATATTTGCAAAACTTGATTGGATTGCCAGAATCAATCAAGATGATAATGGACAATTACTGAAGATGGTCGAAAGAGAAGATGGAGATTATGCTGGAGTTAATTTGCAGCATGTTGATGAAATTGCAGATGATGAGCAAAGGAATGTTGCAGAGGGACAAGAAGTTTGGGAGGCCGCAACGTCCATATTGACAGCTAGAGCAACATGTGGGGCGACATTTAGGGTGGCAACTGAGGCAACACTGACAGCAGCAATATCTATGGGGGCACTGAAGCCTTATGTTTTTTATTCTAACAATTGTTTTGTGAGTACAAGTCTTATTGAAGATGCTGGAGAAAATCTGTTAGACAAAGAAATTGAACTGATGAGGTGGATGATGATGAAAGTATTCTGGAAGAGGCCAGCAGCGGTAAAACAAAAGGAAAGCAGCAAAAGAAAGACAACAGAAGATTGTGAAAGCCTAGTCAGTGGAGCGATGCAGCATAAAGTGTGGAAACCTGGAGAAGAACATCAGAAAGAAGCAGTGGCAAGTGGAAAGTTACAACACGAGATATGGGATCCAGGCACACAGATCCGAACACATGATCAGGGGATCATGATTAATTTTAAGGTTGGGTGTATGATGCAGGAGCATCAAGACCATTTTTCATTTGTAAATATGTGATAAAAGGGGGGTGTGACAATTTTTAATATTTTATAAATTAAATTGTTATTTTAATAAAATAGGAGATAATTATGAAAAGTGAGGATTATGTAACTATTCGTTTTCTAAATAAAAGGATATGAGAGAAATAGTTTAGGAGCAAAATTTGGGATAGGATTTCTATGCATGAGATTAGTTGAGAAAATAAGGGGATGAGAGATTTTTGTAAGTATTAATTTAGAAATTAGTTTCATTAATTATGGTTGAGAGAGGATCCTTAGGGATTCAAGAGTGATTTTAGGATTTTGCTGAGAAGTTGAAGGGATTGAACTTAGAATAAATCATTCTAAATTATTATAAATTATCAAGCCTAAAAGGCATTGAGATGGGGAGAAAGTGTGGGATTGAGAGTAGGCTTGAACAGCAAGGTTGTAAGCCTTCAGCAAGTTGTAATGGACATGACTGTTGAATATCTGGTCACGAAGAAAGTTTGTAAATATTTGTATGATACGTGTGGTTTTTAGACATTGAGTGTTGATTTTATGAAATTGTTTTGTTGAGTCATGCGCACTTGTATTTGGATGTGTTTATGAACTCAAAGGTGTGGAATGGTATACAATGATGATGGATCATCTGTTTATTGTGAACACTCACATATAAGTATGTTGGAATGGCAATTAATTGGAAGCTGATGTATATTGTTCTCTGAATTTTCAGAGCTTTTATATCTGGGATGGCAATGGGATGAGTCTTTTGTTCAGAATTTGTGAGTTCTTTTCTGCTTTCACAATAATCTAAAGTGTACTTGTTGGCACTATTGTTACAATTGATTCAAGATGTGGCAGTATAGCAAACAATTCGGCTCAACCTTCAGTATATGCGCTGGTACTCTTGATTAAAGATCTGGCAGTGGAGCAAAAGATTTGGCTCTGCCGTGAGTGTGTGCGCTGTTGTGACAATTGATTAAAGATCTCACAATGGAACAAAAGATGCCGATCCTCTTTTCTTTCGTGTTATGTTAAAAGGTTGAAGGCGCTGCTGTGAAAGATCAATGTATATCAAGATCGATTGTTGATGGGCATTGAAGTTGAGGGAAAACTGTATGACATAGACACAGTGGAATGGTGCTATCATGGACGTAGAGTCACGATGTTGTGTATAGAGTGCGAGTAGATGTGATTTCGCTGGTGCAGGCAATTTGAGCCATCGTGGTAGAAAACAACAATTAGTCTAAAGAGGTCGATTGGGAATGTAAGAAGTTGTGCGCATCATTGACAAAAGGAGAGTTATGCCTGTGTGTTGGATCAGTATGTCTGCGGAAGATTATTACAGTGAACGTTTAGTTCATCAACTTGATATGGTTATCTCTATACTGGACTCTGACAGAACACGCGTGGAATGAGATAAAGGCAGGTGTAGTTGGTTAGAGACAGAGCATGACTTACTCATGGACAGAGTACGTGGATTGAAGACTGGGTGTTTTTGAGTTGAAACAAAGTTCTTGCGTAAGTAAGCGTATATTCACCCAAGGCTGATTTGTCTACTGTCGGAGATAACAACTTTCTGAACTGTGCGTTGTGCTTATCATTAGCGTGCAATATATATCTGAAGTTGCATTGCTGGCAGTGAATGACATTACCTTTTTGTGGGGACTGATATAGATGCTTTCTATCCGAAGAGCCTGCTGAAGGAGACATTCTAGATTTGAGGCGCATGCTTTTATATGCATGAGTGAAAAGAAAGATCTTGGTTATTTGCAGGCCTTTCCTGCATCATCCCTCAAGGGAACAACAAAAAAACTCCAAAAAGGTGTTGTTCCCTTGAGGGAATAACAAACTCTAAAAGTGTTGTTCCCTTGAGGGAACAAAAAAAACACTCAAAAAATTGTTGTTCCCTTGAGTGAACAGTAAAAAAATTCCAAAAAAAGTGTTGTTCCCTTTAGGGAACAACAAACTCTAAAAGTGGTGTTCCCTTGAGGGAACAACAAAAAACACTCAAAAAAGTGTTGTTCCCTTGAGGGAACAGCAAAAAACACTCCAAAAAAAGTGTATTTCCCTTTAGGGAACAACAAAAATACTCGAAAAAACATTGTTCCCTAGAGGGAACAGCTAAAAAAACACTCAGAAAAAATGTTATTCCCTTTAGGGAATAGCAAAAAAACTCTCGGAAAAAGTGTTGTTCCTTGGAGAGAATAGCAAAATCATACTTAGAAAAACGTGTTGTTCCCTGGAGGGAACAACAAAGGAAAAAATAAAGAAAAAGTGTTGTTCCCTAAAGGGAACAACAAAAAAATACTCACAAAAAATGTCATTCCTTTTACAGAACAACAAAAATACACAGAAAAGTGTTGTTTCCTTTCGAGAATAGCAACTGTTCCCTGTAGGGAACATCAAATCAACACACGAAAAAGTGTTGTTCCCTGGAGTGAACAGTGGTTGTTCCCTATAGGGAACAGCAAAAGAAAACAGGGAGAGAAAAAACACAGACAAGGAATCATCCTTACTACTCTAAATAACAGAAGGGCAATCATAAAAAGAAATAAAAGAAATAGAGAAAAACAGGAAAAGGAAATTGTATTTACAGAAAAATAGAGAAAATAAATTCTATTTATAGTAGCAAACAAATAGAGAAAAATACATAAAACAATTATATTTACAGTAAAGAAATAAATTTTTACAGAAATGAAGCTGCCAACTAAAACTTGCATGGTGGGTTCCTCATTGTTCAATCACCAATGGAGCGGAAACTACAATTTGAAGACAACAACACCTGAAACACAAAAACATAAGATAAATAATAATAAAAAAACAACACTTTATTTTAAAAAAATAGTATATAAATAAATAAATTAAGTTACAACAGCTATGATAGATTATTTCCTAAGGGAATATCAATCTGTCAATGGAAAAAAAATGATCTCTTGGAAAAATGTTTTGGCAGTAGTGACATGAATCTTCAAATGGAAATCAATTCTTCATTTATCTTGTTATGAATCTGTTAGGTAATGAATTGGATGAAATGCCCTTGTTTCATTAAAATTTCTTTCAAGAATCGCTTGTTCATAAATTGACCATCTTTATTCTCCTAAGACCTGCAAAAATCAAGTGTCTACCTGCAATAAAACATTAAATCATGGAGAAAGAGAGGTGATTAGGTTTCCATAATCGAAGAATTATGCAAAAAAATAACAAGTAGTTATTCTGTAAAACAAATCCATGCAAAAAATAACAAAGTAAAATTTATTTGTCACCTGCGGGAGAGTAGTGGTCAACCATACTAACCAACAGTGTTTTAATCACAAATCCTTTGTTTTTGGTCCGATTCGAGTGATTCAAAAGCCAAATGAGAGATATCACCAATATAAATAGGTTTTAAAAATTCAATGATATGATATGTCAATTTTACTTAGAACAACCTGCATAACAGAGTCATTTTCAATTTCCCCACTCAAAACAACAGTGGATATTTTAAGCATAGTTTTTTCGTTTGATGACAGATTCGAATGATTAAAATTGGAAATGAAACTAGATTCATTTATTATCTCCAATAGAGACATGTTTTGAAAACAAAAAAAATTGATGGGTCAAATGCTCTAGTGAACAACCAGAAAAACAGAGTTTTAAGAATGTTGATTTACGATAGACAATCAGTATTTTGGTCATAACTTTATCATAAGATATCAAAAATGAGAAATTAAAATTTACTTATAAAATAGATTCATAGGTAAATATACCATAGAAGCATCTTTTCAAAATATAGTCATTTAGGCCTCTAAAAATTGACTGTCCCAACTCTGTTCCTAAGCTGCCTACTAGACACCCTGTCAATGTTTTCGTTATAACTTTTTCATTTCAAATCCAAATTGAGTGATTCAAATTGGGTTGGAATTTAGAAATAAATGAATACTTCGTATAGAAATATTTTTTAAAAATATAGTCATGTAGGCCTCCAAAAACTAGCTGTCCCAACTTTCTTCCTAAGTTGCCTACTAGACACCCTGTCAATGTTTTGGTTATAATGTTTTCATTTCAAATCCAAATTGAGTGATTAAATTAGGTTGGAAAGTAGACATAAAATCATACTTAGGATAAAATCAAGTTTTAAAAATATTCCCTTTTGGTTCCTCAAAACATGACTGTCCCAACTGTGTTTTTAGAAATTTCATCAAGCCCACAAGCCAAACAAATATGATATTCAAGCGGTTTTTCCAAATCGGTGATAAAAATGAATATGAGTGTTTGTAGAGTTGTTATTTCCATTATAATTCATCTACATACACAAATTAATTAAAACATTTATCGCTGATGTTGATTTCCACAGTGTGTTGCAACAAAAACAATTATTTTTACATAAAATCAAAATGTATTTATTTATGTCCTTATTTATTTTATTTCTTTTACACCAACCTATTTTGATTTGAAAAATGAATATGATTACGTATAAGAGTACTTTCAATGGAGCCATTTTCGAAATAAGGCTTCAAGTATGCACATACCCAAATTTGAAAAATGCATGTTAATAAATATTAGGGTATGAGAAGCCAACTTCCCTTGAAAAGATGGTGTCAAAAATTGTTGAAGTATGGAGTGATGCTACAAATAAATGATGAAGTGAAACCAATCTTCAATATATCCTTTACTTTCTTGATTTCCTGTAGCCATCATATCATTAATTTCTTGAGCTTATAAAACGGCTTGTTGATGCAAGCTAGAAGAAACCTCATTTTTTCCATAACCTCTACAATTTTTGGATTTGAAACATTCTAAATCTCAATATGAGTTTTCTCCAATGGTGCAGTGAGATAGAATGGGTATGAAGGGTGGGTAAATTTTTTAGTTCAACACTATAAGCATGTTGTACTAGTTTATTATGGTGAGGGTGTGGAATGAGTTGAGTAGGAAATTGTGTACAGAATGGAAAATTTTGATGATGTAGTTGATTGGGTTGAGTGGATGATTTTGATAGGCAAGAAAGATGTTGTGGAAGAGTTGGTGAAGAATATGGATGATTTGTTTGTGCTACAGGATGTGGGAGAGTATTCATGTTATCATAAGACGAACCATGCCAAACTTGTAGACAAGATTGGTGGGGGTTATATTGAGATTGACATGGCTGCCCTAACACATGAGTATTCCATAATGGATTATGCAAGTAAGAGAATGGAGAGGAAGTGTTTTGTACCATACATGTAGGCCATGATTTCCATGGTTTTGACCTTGTTGCAGCTTCCCCATCTCTTTGATATGCTACTTCCATCCTAGATAAGGAAGGACAACTATCTATGGGATGCTCCTTTCAGTAATGAGGGAAAAACACTTCATCAAATTCTTGATTTTTTTGAACCTGCAAAACATCAAATTTTGAATTCAGAGGGATAATAAAATCCACTTTAAAATGTTCAAAAATAAAACATTTATTTTAGCTCTTACATCTCATGTTTTTGTAACATATTTGGAAAAGAAAGAAGAAAATCTCTAGAATTCTTACGAGCCTTGGAGATTCCTCTTAAATGTCTTATGCACAAATCACAAACATCATCATATGACAACTAAAAAACATCACCTTTTCCTATTATATTTAAGAGTTCTAAAAATTCATCATTGATTCCTTTAAGAATGAGTGTTTTTAAGATCTCTTTTTTCAAATGCTTATGCTTTGATTTTTGAAGGTTGTAAAGAAATTGCCCTACATAGTCCTCCAAACTTTCATCTTCCACTCGTATCATATGGAAAATATCTTCATCAGCCTTGCAATAGTCTTGGTACTTCTTCAAGAATACGTTCTTCATGTCCTCCCATGTTTGGATGCAGTTCCCACCAAGGCTCATGAACCATTGAAGAGTTGCTCCTTTTAGAGTAAGAGGAAACACTTTCAACCTTTGATCATTAGTACAATAATCATATCCTCTACAAAGTACTTCAAACTCAAATAAAAATGTATCTGGATCTTCATTTGTCAAACTATGAAAATTTGGTAGAGAAGATGGAGGAATTATGTGCATTTGTGTCACTCCTCCTAGATCTTTGATAGGGAATTCAAAAGTTGCAATGTGAGCCATTTCTTACCATGGTAGAAGATGTTTTTCATGTGTTTCTTTGAGGATCCTCCTTTAAATGTTCATGTCAATTGGTTAGTGAAATGGGTGGTGCTTACATCACCACTCAAGTGGAATTATGAGATTTTTTTCAAAATTTCTACCTCTAAAATTCCTACTTCAATTCCTATGCAATTCTGTTGAAAAGTGGGCGCAGGAGAAAGCACTTTACTTGCTTGTTACATGGGTTCTTACCTTCCATTTTTAATACCCAATTCTTTCATAGTAGACAAAGATCAAACACCTACTTCAACTTCTATGCAATTGTGCTAAAAAGAGGGTGGAGGAGAAAGCACTTTACTTGCTCGTTACGTAGGTTCTTACCTTCCATTTTTAATACCCAATCCTTTCCCAGCAACGAATATCAAACATCTATGTAATTGTGCTAAAAAGAGGGTGGAAGAGAAAGCACTTTACTTGCTCATTACGTAGGTTCTTACCTTCCGTTTTTAATACCAACCCTTCCCAGCAACAAATATCAAACATACATCACTCTATGTGAAATGGCAACACTTCCCCCGACAATGGCACCAAAATGTTGGGTGCTAAAAGGTGTCTTTTAAAACTCCTAATTGCCTCACATTAATTATCAACCTGGGTAAGTCTTTTTGTTTCAAGAGTGTACACAATATGTGTAAGCTATAAATCTAGAGAGTAATGATTTAAAATAATCTATTAAATTCAATACAAGAGTAAACAGATCAAACCATAAATCTCAAGCTTGTAACTTTTAAAGGAAATAATACATCTAAACCTCAGGACTTAATCTCAAGCAAAACCATAATCAAATCTGAAGCAAACAATTTAATTGAAAATAGCATCAACCAAGAGCATAGTAGCATTAACCAATCTCTTTCAGCTGATTCTATATGAATCACACTCTATCTCAATTAAGAAATTCGAATGGAAATGATGTCAACTGAGAGTTTAGTAGCATTAACCAATCTCTTTCAGTTGATTCTATATTAACCACACACTTATCGTAATCAACCAAAAATCAATGTCTTAACTGGTAATTAATTCAACCTGCAGTAAGCACAAATGAAATCAAATGGCAAAGTTGCGAACTACATGAGATCAGAATAAAAGAAAGTAAACTAACTGCAATGTAAACTCACAGGAAATCAGAAGATATCAAACAGGTTAAACATAGTAGAAAATGGAAAAACATCAAATCAATTAGACTCGCATGAATTAGAAAGATATAACACAGAGGATAGCAGTTTGATCCACCAGAGATTAGGCCCTAGCCACCAATGAATACTGCTAAGCTACTTCAAAGATTATAAATGATCAGCACATAGATTATGTATTAACCATTGAATTCAATCCTCATTACAATACAGTCGTCCTTCAAAATAACATTCTGTATATTGAAATTACAAGTTAGCTCCCAAGTGAAATGCTAAATCTTCCCATTCTATCCTACTATCCTATCATTCCTATCTAATTTATCTCTAATAATCTATATCCCTCTTTAATCTCTGTTCTCATTTAAATACACAAAGAGCAAAGAGAAGTTACAACAAAGATGATTACAAAATGATTCTCATAACAAAATTGGATTGTTCACAACAAATTGATCAGCAAGATCATGCCTGAAATATCTTTCCATCAACATTCAACGGGAACAGGTCGAATTTGGTATTGCAACTAAGATAATTTGGAAAATGTCCACAACAATGAATCTGAGAAAATCATCTTTTGAGAACCTTCTATTTCTCTTAATATGGACTGAATTTTGGGAAAACTGCTCACTATAAAACTAATTCGGTCTATTCTTGACAAAACCTATGTTTTGGATTTTCCAGATTCTTCCCATCTACCCAAAACATCCAATGCAAAACTCTCACTTCTTATTCCAATGAATTTTTGAGTTGGAACATTTAATGATGAGATGGAGATCAAATCTACAAACTGGAAAAAATCTTGGAGGCTAAAATGGTGAGAGATGTTTCAACAAATTCATTAAACCATCATTGGTAAAATCATGCATAATAATCATTAATTTATTAAAAATAAAGGAGAAGAAATAATATTTATCCATAAGAGCATAAATAATTATAAAATGGAATTATATGATAAATCATGATAAATGACATGATAAAGAAGCGTAGAAATGGATGAAATAGGTGTTAAAAAGTGATAATAATAATGACATATTAACGACCAAACAAAATTCTAGTTGCATCTGTAGAAAGAACACCTTATCGAAGCCTATTGGAAACTCAAACCACTCTGATATAGTCCTTACACCATTACCAAGGCTATGGGAGATAATGCATTTAAGCTCAACATTCCCCCATTCCTTGGCCTGCACCCAATGTTTATTAAGGACCACCTTCGACCATACTTCCCACCATTGTTGGACACATCAAACATTATAGAACAACTCACAGCTACAGAGTTTAATCCAGATTTCATGGAACAAACCACAACTGATCGGATCATGGACACACAGATCAAGAACACCTAATAGCAAAGGCTCCAACTATATCGAGTTGTCAAAGCAGGCCAACTCCTTCACTAGGGCAAGTGGCTCACTAGGGACCAAGTTCAGAAGAAGTTTCCTCATCTCTTGGAGGAACTCAACACAATGGGGACCATTGCTTCCTAAGGTAGGAGGAATGATCTAGGTGGATATTGGTGGCCACCCACCTATTCCACTTGGACCCCCACCATCGTTTCATCCAATTTTTCAATTTCCTTATTTGTAGCACAATTTACTAATTTTGGCAATTTTTCGGGTCCTGAACTTCTAGAACCGTTTTGAGGCCTAAAGGACGTTTTTTGGGAAAAATGGGAACAACATGGGGCATTGACTGATGTTTTTCATGCAGAAATTGTATTCCTCAAATAGATCTTTCCAATGAGGTATTGTGTACGTCAAACAGAGATCGTATGCCAAATTTACGACCCCAGGAAGTTGATCTACCAATTTATCCTAACGAGGCCCATAGTTTGGCGCTTCACCTCCTAGGGTTAGGTTTTTGGAGGTTTAGGGTTTTCCATTGTTCCTCAATAGTAAATAGACCTTTGAGCCTCATTGTAATGCAATTTAGAGGCATGTAGCCATCACATCTCTTCTCAAAGATAAGCTACCATCGCCTAAGCTTGGCTTAATTCCATTTTGTTTGTAAGCATATTTCAGTACTTGATATTAATGAAATGAAGTGTTATTTCTAATACATATTTGTATTTATGGTTATATCTATAATTTGTTGCATTCCTGTTTAAAACTGAAACAATTGTATCACAACGGTCTACTATTTCTCTATTTTTCTTTGCATGCCCCCAATAAGGTCAGGATATAAGGAATTATGGGTTGAACTGGTCGAACCTTTGCAAGAAGAGCCTCGCAAATCCTGACAGCCTCCCATGGTGGATGAAAAGAAATATGAGGGGGTAGGAGATCCTATCAAAATATTTCTCGAAGAAGCCCTCAAGTGACAAAGGAAATTGATGATGGACAACTTTGCCCAAATCGTTCAATGGCTACCAAGGGGCGATGCATCTAGTAGCTACCCTAAAGACACCACACCCTTTAAGATACAAGTTAACTTTGAAATCCCCATATTCAAGGGTTGGATAGATGCATATTCCATAGATAAATGGTTAAATCTATGAGAAGAGTATTTTTTTGTTGATGTTTTTTCCAGCCAAGAAAAGATTACTTTCGCTCTTCTTAAAGCCGATCCCCATGTCAAGGACTAGTGAGAAACCTATGTTGGCATTATGTTTCTGGTATGGTTATATGTTACAGATGTTGTACTTGATGGCAACACCCATGGCATGGCTCTCAATATGATGAGAATTAATAAGTACGCAGGAGAACAGTTCAGAAGATGCGTACCCACAGGTACGCTGTGCAGGGACCGCGTCCAGACACGCAGGTTATCCATTCATGAAGTGCGTACCCCCAGTGCACACACTTCAAGACAGTAAAGCGCGCACTTGTGGGGTTCCTTATGTTTTACCCTTGGTATTTAGCTGACGGTATTGTGTTATCATTGTTTTGGCCCGTGGTATTGTTTTATTTTATTATTATTATTGAGCCCCATGATCCTTGATTTGAGGAAGAGCTTGCCTATATAAAGCAAAGGAGATCATTTGGCTTAGTAT
>APFE030050801.1:0-28433 GCA_000404065.3 Pinus taeda
ACTCCTATATATAGAAAGGAGGTTTTGTCATTTGTATCGTCCAAGAATTGTTCATTTATGTAATGTAAAGGAGGTTTCACCCTCGAAGAGGCTGAATTCTAAGGCGTGGATCTATCTTCTCTATCTTTTTCTTGAGCTGGTTTCATAATAGTATCAAATGTATCAAATCGAATTGGATTGAAGAGATATATAATATAAGTGTGCTTTCACTAGTTCTCCACTTCTTGTCTCTCTTCTCTTCTCTATTTACTTTTATGCTTTGCTATGTGAATGCTTGATGTCCTTACTACTAGTAACTGTGCATACTTTTCCCTAGATTACAATAATTGGCCCAAATATTATTTATGTAAAAATACTTACATATAAGTTGAAAAGAAAAAGAATTAGCAAAGAGCATACAAGTGGCATGTGGGGTTGGATTCTTATTTTTGAATCTCTTTCATATGAAGGTTGGAACCTGTAGGTCATGAGGTAAAATATAGAATAAAAAACATTTACACAATAGAAATGGAAATTAGATTTTGCTAAGTTGTGTTTAAATTACTTCCGCATGAATTGGTAAAGAAAAAATAATTGGGCAGAAAACATACTTGAAATCCATCACACCTTTCTTCACCATGAACTCGTTTAGTGCATACAATGGAAATCTAGAACCATTGCAATAAAACCCTCATGTATTTATCATATTCATTATGTTGAGATTTTCAAAGAGTTATCCATTCAAACGCTTGATGAGATTTCTCTCAAAGAAGCTTTGCTTAGTGTAGAAAATTAATGACTTTTCCTGGAATGATAGTTGATGATCTATTTGAGAACTTACATTGTGTATTGATTTTTATCAACAAATTTGTGATAAAGAGTATGGAAAATAAAACACTCTTTTGAGAAGGCCATTGTAAGAGCCATTACTAATCACATAATTTTAGAAAAAGTTTGATTCAGAAGGCTCTTTGTGATCAATTATTTCTCACACACTTGCACTTCTTAAAATCTCTCACCAATGTTTGCATCACCATTTTCAATAGCCAAAATTATGCACATTTTTAAAATATCATGCTACTATGAAATTTCAGATTTAATATTTCTTGGATGAAGGAAGACGGGTTCTTGAAATTGGTCGATGATTCTTAGGTTCACGTAATTGAAGACATGAATATCCCATGCATGATCCCACTTTCCCATATCTTAATTCAATTAAAATAAAAACCAAATCATGGTTTAAATATTTTAAATAGAAATAGGTTGCACCTTTGAACAATGCGGGAAATAAAATTCTAGATATATATATGCATCCAAAATTTTAAGTACATTTACAACAGGTGAACTAGAGGAACTCAAGACTAGAGATTTTCAAGAGAAACATGTTAGCTTGAGAGGAGGAGCTTTGGTGACATAAGAGAAAAGCTACATGGATTAAGGAGGGAGACTCAAATACAATTTTTTCATCAATATGCTAATATGCAAAGAAATATTAACTTTATCTAGGAGATAGAGGATGACCACGACGCAATATTTAAGTCTTTCTCTGAGAAAGCTACTGTAGGTGCTCCTTTTTTCAAGTCCCCTATTTTAGAACTAAGTGGCTTCCCAATTTCTGAGTCTTTGGAAACACTCAGTTTGTTTCCTCACTCAATTACATAAGAGATGAAAAAAATGTTACTAAAGAAGTATCTGAATCTAAGTTTTTGGGAGCGTTATACCTAATGGAAAAAGGTAAATTCCCATGACAAAATGGATACACAATAGAGTTTCTCCTTGGTTTCTATGATTTTATCAAGATGGATATCTTAAGGGTGGTTTGGGAATCACAGTAGAATCATTGCATGCATGGGGATCTAAATTCTACTTTCATATGTCTGACTCCCAAAAAATAGGTTGTCAAGTATTTCAATGACTTTCAACTAATATATTGTTGTAATTTCATCTATGAGTTGATATCAAAGATAATTTCTATGAGGATTAAACCTATCCTAAGTCACATTCTTTCAGAGGAACAATTTCGTTTTTCTATAGAACCATCAAATTCACAACGCGATTGGCAATGCTTAGGAAACATTGCACATGTTCAAACCAAAAAGATACCATCCATTGTGATGAAAATTGATCTATCCAAGGGATACGATAGAGTCAATTGGTCTTTCAGTAGATTATGTCCCATCGAGGTGGGTTTTCATATTAGATTCATAAATTGGATCATGCCCTATATCACTTCAGTAAACTTCGCGGACTTTATCAATGGGCATCCATCATATTTCTTCAAGGACACTAGAGGTCTAAGATAGGGATTCCCATGATCACTCTTATTTTTTTGCTAGCAACTAAGGTTCTCAACAAGCTCATTCAGAAGGCCATGTACAATGGAGAATATAAAGGGGTTAAGACTTCTCCTCGGGTGCAAATATCGCATATCCTTTTCATCGATGACATCCTTCTTTTCATTTCCTATTCCATTTCATATAAACAACATCAAACATAATATTGGATAGATTTAAATCATTAGCTATATGTGAACCAATGATGATAAATCTTCGTTTTTGCATAACAAAATTCGTTTGAATGTAAAGAATTATCTTGTTGAATTCTTTTCTTTGGAGTGTTATGATATACAAGAAGGTTTTAAGTACCCAAGTTTTTTTCTAAAACCTAATCTTACAAACTCAAGGACTGGGTATGGCTAATAAAAAAGGTGGAATCAAGAATCTCTGTTTGGGTTAACCAACTTTTATCAAGATATGGTAGACTGATATTGATTAAATCTATTATAGAAAGCATTCAAGTATCCCAAGCCTCAATTACATCCATTCAAAAGGGAGTACTAAATAGAAGGAACAAAATAAGTTGTAGATTTCTTTGGGTTAGAAATAAACACACAAGAGACATCCCTTTGGTTAGTTGGAAAATGATAACTTAGACAAAGTTGATGGGTGGATGGGGATTTGAAAATATTCATTTGTTCAATCAAAAATTAGTAGCGAATAACTTGTGGGGACTATTGAATAACAAGACTCTCTGGGGTATTACCATAAAGGATAAATATTTAGATGGGAAAATCGAAATTAAATGGATTAGGTGAAAAAGGAAGAAAAATAATAACTCTTTTATGATCTAGAAAGCCATATGCAATGATTTCCCTTTAAGTGGAGAATGAGTAGCATGGAGGGCAAGTAACCAAAAAAGTATTAGAATCAGGAAAGATTCTTGGGTTGGAGCCAGGGATAATTTTAGGCTCTCTGAGAACCTTATTGTTTCGCTTCATAATGCAAGAATACTATCCTTAGCAGATGCTAGAATAAGAGAGGTACAATATTGGAGTATCAAAAGCTAGAAATCAAATTTACATTTGGGATTAAACATGAATGAAGTTGTGGAGTGGTAGGCATATGTAGGATTACTGGTCTAGTATAAATCAAAATCAGCGAGGAGGATGAGCATAGAAAGGTCCAGTTGAAGAATCCAATATCGGGAGAATTCATTACCAAGCTGGGATATCAGACACAATTTGAATCAACATTCATGGGAGATATTGCAAGGTGGTGTAAAACTCTATGGAAGCACAATGGGCCGATGAAGTGCAAGTTATATTTATGGATGAAACTATCCAATAAGATGCTTATGTGGAATAATGGTTTAAAGTGAGGTTGTATTAGACCTAATTGGTGCTCATTTTGTAGAAACATCGAGGAATCAATCTCTCATATTTTTATCCCTAGTCATATACTTGATAGATCTTAATAATGATAAAATCTATGTTTTACCCTTCATCTTCCTCCTAGGACAAGGTATCCATGACATACTATCATAAATAATGGATGATAGACCCATCAATTATGTCCTATCTGGCTTTGCCATTTGTTATGATACACACTATTTGGTGAGCAAGAAGTTTGATAATATTTCAAAATAAGGTTATCCCAGCTGAGGCTACAATGGAATTCATGGATTCCACTATCAACGCATACAAGGTGGAAGCCAAACATAAGAAGCCAAGAATCCCAAGAATGCCTCCTCTGAAAGAAAATTCTCCATGGGGATTTTTTGACGGTGCAAGTCAGGGACATCCATTGATTTGTGAGGTTGGTGCTGCATTATTTTTAAATGAGCAACAAGTGAAACACATTGATTTTTTTCTAGCATCAGGACCAACCAAAAAGTTGAGTTCTAAGCCCTTTGGGCATTTATTTTCTTCGAATATTATTTTGAAGTAAAAAATTACAGATATTTGGAGACTCACAACTTGTTATTTATTGCATTCATGACAAGGTAGGTATCGTTGCTCTTCACCTCGACCATATCATTCAAGAAATTAGAGTTGAGGCATGTAAATTGGAATGGTTGGAAACCAAACATATCCTAAGAGAGCTTAAAATTGAGGTAGATCATCTCTCCAAGGAAGCTTTGTAAGTTTGACCTAAAGTGTTGGAAATTGTTGAGTCCTTGAACAACTAGGATTTGGAGGTAATAGTCATACAATTTTAAGTTCTAGAAAATGATCGTTTCTTTCTTTTGTTTCATGGAAACTTTAATGATAGTAGCATGTTTTTTATGAAGATAGTCCAGGTCTATATGTGATAGGAAGGAAGACAAGGAAAGAAATGCCTCCAGATTATGTCATTTTGGTATAATTGTATCTCTTTGAACAAACCCATTGGGTTGTTAGAATGTATATTTTCACCTATGGAAATATAAGTTTTTTTTTGGAAAAAGAAAATGCTACTAAGGCATAAATAATTTTTTCATACACAGTTTGCAAAGAGGAATATGTTTCATTTACAAATAATCAAAGGGAAAATGGTTTTAACACTCCTTTTGCAAATGAGGAAGTGAAATGACAATACAATGTTATTTTGATGAATTTACACACTCATTTACATTTAAATTTGATGCTCATAAGCTTATGAGATAAGCATTCCTTCTTTCATTTTAATAAGATTCAAGCTTGAGTTTTATTGAGATCCCATGTTTCAAGGGTATTGTTCTTATTTAAGAAATATTTGGCTTAAACATTTTATAAAAACATCAACTTTATAGTCATTTTCATTTAGTATCTTGAACTCACAATTAAGCTTTGGTAGTATAAATTTCGAGAAGAGCTTGGGGAAATGGTAGTTGAAGTTTGCTTCACAATTTAAATCATTTTTATTTCATGAAGTTACAAAGCAAAGGGTCATTAGAATAAATTTGGGATAAAAATTAACCTTATAATAAAAACTAGTATTGATGACTGGAAATCTAGAAGCCAATAGAATTTCAAGGAATTGGTTAATGATAATTATTTAGATGGATCTATAATAATTAGATATGATTGTGTCATATTTTCATTTGAGAATATATAACTATATATAAACCTAACCTTAATTAAAACTTTAATAATATCATCTCAAGATGTGATAAATGTCATTGAAAAACTAAATATGGATTTATTTAATATTAACACTACTTCCCATTAATTAAAGTTATAATGGAGTCATCTTGAAATACTATAGACATATCTTATCATTAAACCTTTTTTTTGTGGGGTAAATATTTATTGCCTTCAAAACCAAGATTTACTTGGACATTCTAAAAATTTTGGGTCAGTATTTCACTAGGGAGACTGATCCATAGCCAAAATTGCATTCTTCACAGAGAGGCATGTGATATCGAGCTTTACAAAAAATTAAGTAGAAAGTGTATTTACTAAAAAATGGGCTAGGTTGGCCTAGAGAGAGAACTAGATAATCCAAAAACAAAATAGGCTGTAGCATGGCAGAGCTAATATTAGGAATCAAAGTTAGTAATGACCACCTAAGTAGGGTCTTTAGTGTTGCTAGGGGTGCTTCCTACCAGTGGAGGAATGTCCAATGCTGCTCAAAATGACCCATGTGTTGATCTATGTCCCTTAGGTGACAATGAAGGTGTTAGGTCCCTATAATACTAGTGTAGCCCCTTATTGTTATCGTTGTGCCCTTACATTATTACTGTTATGTAGGCTTTGATAATATTGTGACCCCTTAGACTCCTATATATAGAAAGGAGGTATTTTCATTTGTATAATACAATAATTGTTCATTTATGTAATGTAAAGGAGGTTTCCCCCTTGAAGAAGGTAATTTTTGAGTCGTTGATCTATCTTTTGTGAGCTGGTTGCATAAGATTTGGTATCAGAGCTTTGGATTCTAGGGTTTCGCTGCTTCAAATAGGCTATCGTGGAATTTTCACTATAAGTTTTTTTTATCCAAAGCTTCAAAATCTGAAATTGAAACCACGTGGAGCCGAAATCTTGTTGAACTTCATGTAATAATTTCATATCTTGTCTCACTATATTTTAGAAGATATGATCTAAGAAAGTGAGGAGTTTTGCAGGCTCCAGAATTCCATCTCAAACAAGTGACCTAGGGAAAATCATCATAAATTTCTCTATGAATATAATATTTTCATTTAATAACAAAGGATGGAAAGAGGACATATTTTAGTTTTTTGGGTATCATTTTTTAGGACCAAAGGTCAAAACGGTGACATGTGGAACTTCGTACAACTTCACTCTACTGAACCATCTTATAATACGATCATCATGGGAGATTGGGAATAGTTTTTTCTTGAAGAATTCAATATTGGTATGACTTGTTGGATTGGAAAGAAGACTCGTCGGGATACTTTGGGATAGAATTTTAGATCTTGGATATTCTAAATTACAAAGATACAACAACTGCAATATCTAGCTCCTAAAAAGCAAGAAAAATTTGTGTATTTTTTAAAATTTTGCATAACTTTTGTTTGAAAAAATAGTTTGAAGTGATTCAAAGGGAATATTGAAGCATACATATAATTTTTTGATTTCAATATGTGTCAAAATAGAAAAACAGAAACACCTAGTAAGCAACCAGAAAGCTCTTCTATGACACATAAAGAAGAGGAAGAAATGCAACATGATATATCAAAATTACGAGACCAAGTGCAACAATTTTTGCTCTTGCAAAGAGTAACCAAAAATGAAATGGAAGCTAAGATGGATGGCTTGAAGAATGGTTTAAAATCAGACATGGAAGGTTTGAAGGATGGATTAAAATCAGACATGGAAGGTTTGAAGGATGGTTAAAAGCATCCATCGAAGGTTTGAAGGAAGGTTTGACAAAGTTGCTACAAGAAATTCTTCCTAATGGCGAAAACATATTAGATGAAACTCATGATGAGAAGAAAAGAAATGTTAATAATGATTTCATAGGCTCTAACATTGGATTGAAGAGCCAACATATTCCAAAGATTGATATGAGGAAGTTTGATGGCAAGGATCTGGTAACATGGATACTACAGATGGAGTAATATTTTGATCTCCAGAATGTGCAACACAAACAAAAGGTATGCAATGCAACTTTATATTTAGAACCCAATCAGTTTGTATGGTATCGTTGGATTTTTTCTCGTAAAACACTTGTCACTTAGTCAATTTTTACGGAGGAAATGATAGCACATTATGAGGATATAAAGAGAAACACCTTCTTTAGCCAATTGATAAATCTCAAACAAAAAGGTTAAATGGCGGAGCACATTGAGGAATTCTAAAAATTGAATATAAGGGTAAATGATATTCCAGAAGAACATAAGATTAATGTCTTCATAGGTACTTTAAAGGATAACATCCAACATGAGGTTCACCTTTGGGAACCTGATTCAATGGAGAAGGCATTCAGGGTAGAAAGGAAAGTTGAAAGCAAAATTATGGCAACAAGGAAGTCTACCACTCACAATTATAAGGATGGAAGTGTTTTTGCTCCTAGTCTTCTATAACCTACAAGTTTGACACCAAAACAATTGGAAGAAAAATGAGCAAAAGGGATTTGTTATAGTTGTGATAGCAAATACACTAAAGGTCATAAGTGTGTTGAGAAGAAATTGTTTTACATAGATTATGAAGGTGAGGAAGAGAAGGAACAATAAACATCAAAAGAAGAAGATATACACTAGGAACCAACCCTGGAGAAAGAAGAAATGAATTCGACCATATATTGTAATACATTAGCAAGAATTACCACTCCTCAAGCTCTCAAGATAGAAGGACATATCAAGAAAAAAAGGGTAATAGTGTTGATTGATTTAGGTAGTACCCATAATTTTATTCATTGTAAGATAGCGAAGGAATTGAATTGCTTCCTATATCTAGCACCAGAGTGTCCAGTGATGGTTTCAAATGGAGGAACTATAAATTTCTCTAGAAAGTGCCATAATATCAAGCTAACCATGGGGGAATATGTATTGAATAGTCCAATGCTTTCCATTCCAATGGGCGGTGTTGATGTTGTATTAGGATTCCAATGGTTACAATCTTTGGGTATGACAGTGTTGGCTTGAGGGGGCCTAACCCAGGTTCAGTGTTAATTAGCCAAACAAATCCCTACATTACTGGCCCTTCCGGCATCAGCCCGCGGAGCGCGGACCAAATTCTCACTTGAAGTAGTGTGGGAGATACTGGAACCAAGTTTCCACACCCTGAGATGGTTGTGATGTTGTTTTATTTCTTCTATCCTTGCGTGCATGCAGGTGGTCTCACTCTAGGGCTTGTAAGACAAACCCTCTATTCCGGCCTTCAATACCTTCGTGAAAGTATACGATCAACCTTTGCGTAGCCCTAACCTATGGCTCTGGTACTTTCATGCTGCTATGGTAGCGTGCCATGCAGATTCCTCAATTATCCTAGGTGATTTTCTCATCTTGTCAAATACTTGAGGTTATTACCCCGTAAGTAGATATTTGTAATTGCGTTCAATTATTCAGTGTAATTGCATTCATTCACGCATCATATAAGCATAATAAAGGAAATTCATACACAAATATCCAAACTCATCAACAAAAGAAATACACAGAAATTGGAGAATAACTCCTTTTATTAATACCTCCCAAGTCTTATAGACTCTGTTCACCCTGCGCACACAGTTGCAGGGGTTCGCGCACTCAACTACGGATTTCTGCCCTAGGCCTCTGCGCACTCAGCTGCAAAGCCTCTATCTACACTACAATCCAAGACATAGACTTATTTCTTCACAAATATGACTCTATTTCATGCTCCATGCCTCTAACTACTTAGAGCTAGCTCTTTTTATACAAACCCATGGTCCACAGACCATGGGTAGGTCTCTTACAACTGAATTTAATTTACAAAACTAAGGGCAGACTACCCTTTTTGACACACAACACCTTCGCACTCTGCCACCAAAAAATGCGGAGTCTTTACAATTATATTACAAAAATTGACTTAACTTGGGCTTTTAGCCCCAAAACTGCCCTTGGAGAGAAGGGCCTTTGAATACTTCATGGTAAAGGTATGGTAGAAGGTATGAGTAATAGCTCTCTAGATTTTGATTTATGTGAAAATTTTCTATATGGGAAGCAAAATCGAGTGAGTTTCCCCTCTGGTGGTAAGAGGGCGAAACATATATTAGAACTTGTGCACAATGATGTGTTTGGACCTATGAAGGTTCCATCACTGGGTAAGTCTGTGTACTATGTATCATTTATAGATGAATTCTCAAGGAATACATGGATATATTTCCTTAAGAAGAAATCTGAAGTCTTTGACAAGTTTAAAGAATTTAAGGCTTTGGTGGAAAACCAAATAGAGAAGAAGATAAAGCTGTTGAGGACAGATAACAGTGGAGAGTTTTGCCGTAAGTAATTTGAAGAATTCTGTAAGAAGTGAGGTATAGCACAACAGAAGACTACTCTATACACACCTGAGAAAAATGGAGTTGCAAAAATAATGAACAAGACATTGATGGAAATGGAAAGAAGCATGCTCAGTGGTGCTGGATTAGGACAAGAATTCTAGACAGAGGCGGTGGAGACAGCATGTTACCTAGTCAACAGATCACCTTCATCAGCATTGGAGGATAAGATTCCACAAGAGGTATGGACTGGTAAGAAACCCTCTCTTTCACATCTTAGGGTATTTGGATGTGATGCATATGTACATGTTCCAAAGGAGAAACAAACCAAGTTGGATAGTAAATCTGAAAAGTGCATCTTTATTGGGTATAAGGATGGTTTAAAGGGTTATAAGCTTTGGAACCTAGTAACAAGGAAGGTTGTGTATGATCGAGATGTGGTTTTCAGAGAGGTAAAATATGTTATTAAACATGAAGTCCAACCAAAGGAACCTAAGAATATATAGTTTGAGCTTAAGGAGGAAGAATCAGACTCTACAATAGAGGAGGAATCAAAAGATGAAGAGCAACAAACTTTGGGTGTGAGAAGACCAGTTCGAGAAAGAAGGCAGCTAGAAAGGTATATTCCATCTACTTTCTATTCAAATTTTTATTTATCTATTAGTGATGATGATCCTAGAACTGTGAAGGAAGCAATATATTTAGAGGAAGGAAAACTTTGGAAAGAGGCAATGGTTGATGAAATTGCATCTTTGCACAAAAATGAGGCTTGGGATTTGGTGGAGTTGCCGGCTGGAAGGAAACCCATTAGCATCAAATGGGTGTTCAATAAGAAGATAAATGCAGAAGGAAAGGTGGAGAAATACAAAGCTCAGTTGGTAGCAAAAGGTTATTCCCAGGTGTCGGGAATTGATTTTGGTGATATTTTTTCTCCTGTTGCCAAGGTAACTTCTATTAGATTACTTTTATCTGTTGCTGCTGCTTTTGATTTTAGGGTAGAATAGATGGATGTGAAGACAACATTTCTTCACGGGGATTTGGAAGAGGAAATCTACATGAAGCAACCTGAAGGCTTTGCGGTGAAGGGTAAGAAAGAACCAGTATGCAAGTTAAAGAAGTCTCTGTATGGGTTAAAACAGTCACCAAGGATGTGGTATTAGAAATTTGATACATTTATACGAGGACTTGGCTTCATCAGAAGCAAAGTAGATCACTATGTGTATTTTAAATTAATTGGTGACAGTGTTATTTATCTGGTCTTGTATGTGGATGATATGTTGCTGGTTGGAAATGAAAAAGAAATTATCCAGGATTTGAAGACCCATTTTCCCTCCAAATTCGACATGAAAGATCTTGGTGCTGCAAACTATATTTTGGGCATGGAAATTAAAAGAGACCGGGAAAAGAGGAAGCTCTAGTTAAACTAGAGGAAGTATGTCGAGACAATACTACAGAGGTTTAATATGCAGGATAGTAAACCGGTGAAGGTTCCCATTCCTGTAGGTGTGAGGTTATCTGCTGAATAGTATCCCAAGACACAAGAAGAGGAAGAGGACATGTCTCATGTTTCATATGCTAGTGCAGTCAGTAGCCTGATGTATGCAATGGTATGTACTAGACCAGACATTGCACATGCAGTGGGAGTATTGAGCAGGTTTATGTCAAAACCAGGGAAGGAGCACTGGACAACAGTGAAGTGGGTTTTCATGCATTTGCATGGCATTAGTGATTATGGTTTGTGCTACCAAGGAAGACCAAGATTGGACAGAATGTTGGATACATGGCTTTGTTGATGCAGATTGGGCTGGAGATCTAGATCAGAGAAGATCTACAAGTGGGTATGTGTTTAACCTATTTGGAGGTGCAGTTAGTTGGACGAGGAAGAAACAATCTATAGTGGCACTATCAACTACAGAGGCATAATACATGGTAACCACTCATGCAAGCAAGGAAGTAGTTTGGTTGCAGAGATTGTGTTCAAGTATGGGGTTAGTACAGGGAGCTATAAGGATAGACTGTGACAACAAAAGTGCAATTTTCTTGGCAAAGAACCCTGCATATCATTTAAAGACAGCACATTGATGTTCAGTATCACTTTGTGAGGGATATGATAGAAGACAACAAGGTGTTTCTAGTAAAGGTGGACATTTTGAAGAATATTGCAGATGCATTGACAAAACCTATGAGCTCTAATAAGTTCTCTTGGTGTAGAGAAACAATGGGCATTGCAGGGCTAGATAAATGACTAAGCTCTCTTGTGCCCCCCTGTGGAATGAAAACAACAAGTAGGAGAATGTTGGGTTGTGTTAAATTCTTTCCACGACTAGCCCACGTAGTTCACTGGAGGGTCAGAAGGAAGGCAAAGCCCCTCCTTCATTGCGCTGATTGTGTAGTCAGGGGAGGGGGGTCACAAGGCATTTGAGGGGTGCAGGTAACCCCACTCTATGGGGTCAGAGGCAGCGCCCCAAAAAACTTTGGTTTTGGACCCTCTGTTAGGTTGGGCAGACCTACCTATGGTTTTGTGCATGTTTTTTGCACATGGTTTTCGGTCCATGGTTTTGGACGCGATGGTTTTCGGTCCATGGTATTGGATGCTTCGGCATGTATAAATATGTATTGTAACATTGAAAGAAATATAATGAAAAATCAAGCTGGTAGTCCTGGTTTTGGGATCCAGGGAAAATCTTTGCGTATAAGTGTTTTATATGTTATGCTCTCGCATTGTTTATTTTATGTGTTTTAGAATTCATATGCAGGTAATTTCTGTACAGGGTTAAAACCTACAATTTATAGGGCATTTTGAATTCAAATCCGACCATTCCCCCCAAAATCGGTTCATTAATGATGGATTGGCAGCAGATATCAAGGATCTAAGCCATCAATTTCGTCTTAAATGCTGGCCACGTTTGGCCTCACTTCTGCCATCTTTTCATGAACAATGACTTTAACAGTCACTGTCCAGCCGACCTACGCGATTTATCCCTGGGTAGTGCAGCTCCCTCCTCTGTGCCACGAACCCAATGACATGTCCTTACTTCACACCATCTTCCAATCTCACAGCTCCCCAACCCAGGAAGTGTAGTTTATAGTCTCGCACCTCCTTTCAGCTGCTTAGTGCGTTAAGGCTGCTACTTTCATTTAGTCACATGGTCAGACCACTGGTGTATGGCTTCAAGCGACTGCCATTCACCTTTCCTGGGAAGGGTTCTCCATTTAATTTGACCAGTTGTACCGCTCCTCCCTCGGTAATCTCATTAATAACATAAGGCCCTAACCAATGCATCCTGAATTTCCCTGGAAATTTATCAAACTTACTATCATATAACAAAACCAAGTCATTTACCATAAATGTGCGCAGCTTGATGTGTCAATCATGCCACGCCTTTTCACGCTGCTTTTGGACTTTCTAGTGAAATCCAGCCAAAAATCTTTCTTCTTCGAGCTCATCCAGCTGCGCGAGCCTCTCCTCCAAGGCTCCACGATCTGTCATACCTGTGAGTGCTGCTATGCGCAGACTAGGCGTGATGTATTGCATAGGCATTACTGCTTCCACACCATAGACAAGCCTAAAAGGGGTTTGTCCAGTTAACTTCTTGCATGTCGTTTGATAGGCCCACAGTACTACAGGTATGCGTAGGTCCCAATCACTTCGCTGAGCATTGCAAACCTTGGTCAACGCTTTTTTAAGAACTTTGTTGAACGCCTCCACCATCCCCTTAGCATGTGGGTGATAAGGTGTGGTCTTCTGGTGATATACCTAAAATTCCTCCGTCAGTGTGCTAATTGTCTCATTTAGGAAGTGCGTACCTCGATCACTCATCAAGATCTTCAGACATCCAAATCGCGTTAGTACATGCTCAAATAGGAACTTCGCGACAGTCGTGCAAGTGCAATCCTTCACTAGCTGCACTTCTGCCCAATGAATCAATTACTCCATGGCAGTAATAATATACCTTAATGTTGTCTTCCCTTATGGTTGAATGGGTCCTACAAAATCTATCGTCCACTTCTTGAAGGATTGCAACGTCATTTATGGATTCAAAGGAATTTCATCCCTTTGCAATGGCCTACCCATTCATTGACAAACGTCACACGCCTTGCAATATGATTTTGAATCCTAATGAAGGGTTAGCCACCACAACCATGCACGTAGAATCTTTTGCGTGGTTGCTCTCACTGCATAATGTCCTCCCATGGTGCCCCCATGAGCATCCGTCAGGATGCTGCTTCTTTCGAACTCAGGTACATACCGTTGCAATATCTCATTAGTCCCCATCTTGTATAGATGCCCAACAATGACAGAGTAATCGGTTGCGCGCACCACTAATTCCTTCTTTTGTTGGAAAGCGTATCCTTCTGGTGTAGTTCCTGTTGTTAGGAAGTGGATTATATCCTCAAAATGACCATCTGCGACATGAACTGCAAATAGTTGTACATCAGGAAATCCTTCTTCCAAGTTAGTAGGTTCCTCCCCTATTTCAATGTGCGACAAATGGTCTGGTCCCACGTTCAATCATCCAGTGTTCACAACAACATCAAAATCGTACTCCTGGAAAAACAAGAGCCATTAGAAGATTCTTCCCCCCAACACAGGCTTATTGACCAGGTACGTCAGTGCAAAGTGATCCGTATACATCTTAAAATGGCCTCCTAGCAAGTAGTGCCTATACTTCTGGACTGCATACACCATAGCTAGCCCCTCGTGCTCAGTGGTGGAATAGTTCTTCTCTACTTTGGATAATCTACGGCTTGCAAATGCAATAGGATGGTCCAAGCCTTCTCCACCAGCCTGTGTTAGTACTGCTCCCAGCGCTGTACATGATGCGTCAACATGTACATGAAACTCTTTCTTCCAGTCCGGGAAGACTAGAATCGGCGCGTAACCATATTTTCCTTCAATATATCCAAGCTCTTCTTACAGTCATTGTTCCAGCAGAACGTGACATCCTTCTTCAACAATTTCTCCATAGGCACGATGATCTGGGGGGCATAGCTTTTGATAAACTTTCTATAATATGTCGTATGTCCTAGAGTAGCCTGCAACTATTTCACACTCCTCAGCGCTTCCAAGTTTAGTATCACCACGATCTTCACGGGGTCTACCATCAATCCTTGTCTACAAACCACATGCCCCAATAGGTTCCCAAATGGAACACAAAACATACACTTCTTGAGATTGAGCGTAATCTGGTATATTCGACAGGTATCCAACATTAGGTGCAAACTTGCTACATGGTGCTTAACCAACCCAAATATAGTCCAGTCATCAAAATATACCTCCAGGAACTTATGAATAAATTCCTTGAATGACACAATGACCATGTGTGAAAAGATTGCAGGCGTATTCTTCAATCCAAACGACATTACATTGTAGTGAAAACAACCCCACTCAGTTGCAAAGGTTGTCTTGCTCCTATCCTCCGGTGCAATTTTGATTTGCTGGTACCCAGAGAACCCATCAGTGAAGGAATATGCTTCTTGGCCACATACATTGTCCAACATTCATCCGTGAATGGAATCGGGAAGGGATCATGCACACAAGCATCATTCAATTTTCTGAGACCCACGCATATCCTTATCTCATCCTTCTGCTTCTTCTCTTGCACCACCATTGGGTTTACCCAATTAGATTCTTCCACAGGCTCAATGATGCTTTCCACAAGCATCTTGTCTAGTTCTAAATGGACCTTCTCCTTATATTTCAGATTGAGGAGGTAAGGCCTTTCCTTAACTGGCTTCACATTAGGCTTTAATGTGATCTTCATCATTCCTAGGTCCCCGATTATTCCGTTCAGATTTGAGAACTCGGTAGGGAATAAGTCCTAGTATTCGTGAAGCAGTTCAGTGACCTTTTCCATCGTCGCATCATCCCAGTAGTCTCCTATCTTCGCAAATTAGGGTTCTGCCTCCGTACCAATGTTTACTTATTTCGTTTTCAATAGCGTGGTTATATCAGGGTTCTCAATCTATGGTCCTTGTACCTCGCAATGACCTTCTATTTCCGGAATGTTAATCTTCTATGGATCCTTGTCCTCTTCTTCAACAGTTACATTATAACAATCCAGTGTGAAACTCAGCTGAGTATCCCATTCAGGCCAAGTCAAATCTAAACGATCCTGTGGTATCCTAAAGATTGATGCTTTCACTTCTTGTAGCGCTTCATCAATATTGTCAAAACTGCCCTCAAAACTAAATTTCATCATGAATCCTTCACGCAGGATATCCCATTCACCTGTCCCATCGTGGAGCTCTATTTCTATATACCAATTCATTGGGATAATATCCATGGTATGACAGAACAGATGCACCCACTCAGGTTGGGGCTTTTATCCATAAGCCTTGGTGCATTTGGCTAGATGCACGCGTGGATCATTCTACCCATTATACTTGTCTGTCAGCCACATCTTAGGCTTCCCGAATCATGTTCTCATCATCCTCCTACATTCGTGCCAGTCATCAAATCTTTCCTTGTGCATACCCCACCATCTTGCAGGCATAGCACTCAGTGCCTAGTCCAAGGCCTAGAAGTGTTGCTTTTCTGGTACCTCCCTTTCAAATGCATCCAAAAAGATATCTACCTCATTCAAACCATCATAAGTAGGTAGATTTCTTACCTCTGACGACACATAGTGCAACGATTGGGTCATCATGTTGCAATATAGCATAGTTACTTCATGTAACCGATTCTGCCAGCGTTCTATTTCTTCGTCGGAGTCTGAAGTGCAGGAACTCTCGTGATCCCATGTAATCCATCCATTTGCGGTGGGATTCACCCAATCTTGGTCTCCTGCTGTTATCTTATAAATATATTCTAGGTCGTCATCACTCTCATAATTGTGGACATGTTCAGTATAGCACGATCCTTCAGCAAGATCGAGGGGTACTATTACGCGCAGTGATTTCTTTTCAAAGATTATTTTTTTCTTCTTCATATTGATTACCCCGTTCATGTCAGTAGCCCAGTCAATTCCCACGAGCGCAGGATAGGGATTGTTGTCATCCACTATCTCTATTACTTCAAAGTCAGCCAGTGCGCTTGCTCCCTCAATATCCACGGTCACCCCCTGTAGCCACCCCATGGGGATTATCTTCTGCTGATTCACCATCCTTAGCTGAATCAGAGACCATTGCAGTGCAGGTCTCCCTATTCACTCCCATGTCTGTTTTGGTAGGACATTCACATTTGACCCCAGGTCCAAAATGACCTGATCCATTTCATACTCTCCTATCTGTGCAGTCAGTCTCATCTCCCGTCCTCTCCTTGTTTTCTGCTTGCCAATATTTCGTACTACGCGTGACTCACCTGGCATGGTTCCAGTGCATCTATTGATGAGTTATTGTAACCCTTTCATAGCCTTACTATCGCGCAGTAACTTCATATAGGTTTCCAGGAAAGTTGTGAGCATCGAGGGGTCCATCTCCTGCTTAGGCTTATCCTTACTTCCTAAGGTGGAGGCCTCAACAAAGCTCTTGTTAGCTTCCATGAAGGCTTCACGAGCGCACACCAAGTCAAACTCAGCCTCCTTTTTTGGGGCTTTGCAACCCATGTGCTGTCTTCTGGTTGTTTCCCCTTGTCATCTCATGTCGCGATTCCACTTCTGAGCACTATATTCATGTTTGGATCTTCCTCGCACGGCTCAGACCTCATCGTCTACAGGTTCTGAGTCGGTAGAGGTAGTAGCGCCACTTTGTCATATATCCTGGCTATTAGCGTAGGACAATCTTCCATTTCATGACTAAATAGTGTGCAATACTTGTAAGAGGGATGCGTTGGATTAGTGCAATCACCGACATAGTGTCCTGGTCCACACCCCTTAAATCCTATCCACACCATCCCTGTGCTCTGGTCAAGGGGCCACATTTTAGCCCAAACCTTATAGGCAAGAGTTCTATCCATCATCAGTTCATAGCTCCTACAAGTACGCTCATCGTGCCCTACCGACCTACAAAAGTTACAGAATAGTTGTTGTGGTGTCTGTACAAACTTCTGTAGTAAGTGAAAGTTATCCGTGGCATGTTTTCCGGCTACCTGGCAGATAGTGCACCATAATGTAGGCCTCGCGCTAGGTCCTACTTGAGCTTCTGGCTTTAAAGGCATTAGTCCCCCTCCTGCAATATAGTTTGCAAAGACCGGGCAATGGTCTTTGTCATGACCATGACTCTTGTATTTCAAGCACCATACCTCCTCATTCACTTCTGGTCGAACCGTCCTGTCCTGCTTCAAAATTTGCATCTCAAGGCACAAATTCTTCAGTTGTACATGGATCTGCTGAACTCCTAGATTAAGATCTTGCATTGGAATTTTGTATAGTCTCATGGCAATCTCCAAGGCCTCAACCTGAGTTGTTATCTTCTGTTGTGACAACACACTTCTTAAATGTGGTAGTAGTGAAGCCACAAACCACTCGTGATGCTATCCATCTGTCAAATTCATGTTGGCTTCGTGGATTGTACATTTCAGCCTCTGATCTAGTTCCCAAGGCCTCTAGCCTGGTTGCATCACGATCTCTTTGAATCCCACAATCGAATGCACATCATATTTAGGCCTACTAAATTCCTTATTTAGTGCTCCCTGGATGTCTGCTACTCCAACATTCGGGTTATCGTTAGAGTACTTAATATACCAGGTTAGCCCACGATCTTGTAGAGCACTAACCAGTGTTGCCTTCTTTATATGATCATCTGTAACACCTTGAGCTTCCCATACAATCTTCACAACGAACCAGAATTGGTCCGGGTCCTCATTTCCCAAGCCTTTGAACAAAGGAAACTTCAGTGTATTTTCCATACTGAACCATGGTGGAGGTGGAGGTGGTACGGGTGAAGTTTGAGGTGAGGATGGTGAAGTTGCAGGTGGTGTGGGCAGATGTGGTATTCGCGGGAATCCTTTCCTTATTAACTGAATAACACTTCGTGGAGAAACCTTCGCTATCCCTTCTTCGTCACCTCATAGAGGCGAAATCAGGGGACTATAATCCAGACCCTTTTTTCCTTCGTTCCTGTAAGTTTTTCCACTTCACGTAGTCCCAAACATCAAGGTAGATGCATAACCCATTTTTCACACAATAACATTTTAATCCAGGTATTCAAATATTTTACGTACTTACCTCGCGTTCCTTTGAAAAAGCGTCACTCTTCCTCACTGTAGCTGACTGAGGTGTCGACCGCAAATTCAATCAAAAATCGTCCTATGACGTGATCGACAGAGCGGATGATCTTATCCTTTGATGCTTCCAACCTTCACACTAGCTTCAGGGTCCACAAAATAGGACTGTCAAGTTTCCACCTTCCTTAGCTATCTGCTAGCTTCACGATCCACTCGTATAGCTTGATAGGGAAGGAGCAGAAAAAGATCTCGTGGGTCTTTGTATATAAGTATCTTTCCAACCACTGTTCTTTTGTCAGTCACAGGTTTATGTTCTCTTGTGCCCTGAATTCGTGGATCTTTCTATCCAACCAGTCTCCAATCTCCCTCTTAGTTGGATTCCAGGGATATGACATCACACATCTCTTATGCAGATTCTGGTCCCAACAACGGAACCATTTGTTGGCTTGAGGGGGCCTGAACCAGGTTCAACGTTAATTAGCCCAACAAATCCCTACAATACTAGCCCATTCGGCATCAGCCCATGGAGTGCAGACCGAAGTGCGGACTGAAGTCTCACCCAAAGCAGTATGGGGGGATGCTGGAACCAAGTTTCTGCACCCTGAGATGGTTGTGATGTCATCTAATTTCTTTTATCCTTGCCTGCGCACAGGTGGTCTCACTCTAGGGCTTGTAAGACAAACCCTCTATTCCAGCCTTCAATACCTTCGCGAAAGTATACGATCAACCTTTGTGTGGCCCTAACCTGTGGCTCAGGTAATTTTGTGCTACTACGGCAGCGTGCCATGCAAATTCAAATTATCCTAAGTGATTTTCTTATCTTGTCAAATACTTGAGGTTATTACCATGTAAGCAGATATTCGTAATTGCATTCAATTATTCAGTGTAATTGCATTCATTTGTGCATCATATAAGCATAATAAAGGAAATTCATACAAAAATATCCAAACTCATTGACCAAACAAATACATAGAAATTGCATAATAACTCATTTTATTAATACTTCCCAAGTGTTACAAACTCTGTTCACCTTGCGCACACAACTGTAGGGGTTCACACACTTATTTGTGGACTTCTACCCTAGGCCTCTATGCACTCAGCTGTAGAGCCTCTATCTACGCTAAAATCCAAGACTTAGACTTCTTTCTTCACAACTATGACTCTATTTCATACCCCATGCCTCTATCTACTTAGAGCTTAGCTCTTTTTATACAATCCCATGGTTCGTGGACCATGGGTAGGTCTCTTACAGCCAGCTTTACTTTACAAAACTAAGGGCGGACTACCCTTTTTGACACACAAAACCTTCGCACTCTGCGACCACAAAATGAGGAGTCTTTACAATTATATTACAAAAATTGACTTAACTTAGGCTTTTAGCCCCAAAACTGCCCTTGGGGGATCCCGCTCCCAACATATAGCTTTTAATTTTCAGGAACTTTTCTTGAAATTTTCTTGGGAAGGAAATGAAGTTGAATTAAAGGGTATCGCAGGGAAACCATGAAAGATAATCAACTCTAATGACATGAAAAAGCTTCTAAAGAAATACAAATTAGGCATAATTTCACAATTATGCTCACTAGAGATTCAAACATTGAAATCATCTATTTCTCTAGATCTCCAAAAAGTCTTGGAAAATCATTCTAAGGTATTTGAGACTCCCAAAGGCATCCCACCTATTCTTGATCATGATCATGCTATTCATTTGATTCCAAGAAGTGTTCCTCCAAACATCAGGCCTTATAGATATCCCTATTCCCAAAAGAGTGAAATTGAACGTATGATTGCAGAAATGCTAGAGGACAGTATAATCCATCCTAGTCAAAGTTATTTCCCTACTCTAGTAGTATTGGTGCGTAAGAAGGATGGATCATGGCGCATGTGTCTAGATTATAGGGAGCTCAACAAGCTCACTATTAAAGATAAATTTCTCATTCTTGTCATTGATGAATAATTGGATGGATTGCATGGAGCAATTTACTTCACCAAGTTGGATCTTCGTTCAAGATATCATCAAATTAGAATGAAGACTGAAGACATTCTGAAAATAACATTTAGAACTCATGAGGACCATTATGAATTTTTTGTCATGCATTTTGGCCTTACTAATGCACCTTCTACATTTCAAGGTTTGATGAATTCCATTTTCAAACCCTCCTCATGTTAGTATTTTTTGATGATATAGTAATCTACAACAAGTCTTGGAAGGATCATGTTCAACATGTTGACAGGGTGCTCAAACAATTGGAGGAGAAACAATTATATGCAAAAACCTCCAAATGTTTCTTTGGATTACAAGAAGTGGAATATCTGGGTCATATTGTATCTCATGAGGGTGTTAAGGTAGACACTAACAAAATTAAATCCATTAAGAAATGGAAAATCCCCAAAACCATAAATCATCTTCAAGGATTTCTTAGTTTGACAGGGTATTAATGCAAGTTTTTTAAGAATTATGGGAGAATAGAAGCACCTCTAACAACATTATTAAATAAAGTTGCATTTTTCTTGGACTACAGAAGCAACTAAGGACTTTGAACATATTAAAGAGTCAATGTTCGAATCATTGGTCTTAGCTACACCAGACTTCAACAAAAAACTTTATTATGGAATGTGATGCCTCAAGAAATGGAATTGGTGATGTTTTAATGCAAGAAGGAAAACCCATTGCTTTTGAAAGTCATCCAATCAAAGGAAAGTAAAACATAAACCTATTTATGAGAAGGAAATGTTGGAAATACTACATGCACTAAAGCAATGTTGACCTTACCTAATGGGAAGATACTTCAAGTTAAAAACATATAATGATAGTCTTAAATACTTTTTGGAACAAAGATTATCTTAAAAAATGCAGCAAAATTGGGTCACAAATATGTTGGGTTGTGACTTTGAAATCATCTACAAAAAAGGGAAGAAAAATGTTGTTGCATATGCACTCTTAAGAAAGGATGAGAATGTGGAAGGACTACTTTGTGCCATTTCTATTATCCAACCAGATTGGATAATTGAAGCAAGGGATGAATGGAAGAATGACGAAGAAGTGTGGATGTTCATTCAAAAGTTGCAACAAGATCCTAGTATATCTGATACATTTAGCTAGAAAAATGATTCATTATGTTACTAATATCGCATATATCTTTGTAAGAATTCCCAAATCAAATAAAATATTCTTTTGGAATTGCACACCTTGCCCTTAGGAGGGCACTCATGATTTTTAAAAACTTACCATAGGGTCAAAAAGGATTTTTTGGGAGGGCCTTAAATATGATATTCAAAATTTTGTGGTAGAATGTTTAGTTTTCCAACAAAATAAAGTTGAGAGAATTAAGACCTTGGGTTTGTTACAACCTTTAGTCATTCCAAGTCAACATTGGGAGGATCTTCCAATGGATTTTATCACAGGTTTACGCAAGTCCGAAGGAAAGAGTGTCATCATCGTGGTAGTTGATAGACTTACCAAGTATGCACATTTTTGTGCCTTATCTCATCCATCTAAAGCTAGTACAATTGCTACTACATTTATGAAAACAATTCAAAAGCTACATGGAAATCCAAAGACTATTGTAAGTGCCAGAGATCCCATTTTCACTAGAAAATTTTGGACGGAATTATTTTCTTCTCTGGGTACTCAATTATCTCATACCTCGTCTTAACATCTTTAATCTGATGGGAAAACTGATATAGTGAACAAATATTTGGAAGGATATATTCGTTGCTTTGTATCTGATAAAAAACACAATGGGTCAAGTGGTTATCTCAGGCTAAATGGTGGTATAACACTTCCTTCCATACTACAGCAAAAATGACCCCATTTATGGCACTTTATGGATATCATCCACCATCCATCACATCATCTTTAAGAGAAAGTTCTAAGGTTCAGGCATTGGAAGATCACATCGAGCATCAACAACAAGTTCTCCAACTCTTAAAATATAACTTGAATTTGGCGCATAATTAGATGAAAGAATAGGAAGATCAACATCACAATGAAAGAAGTTTTGATGTAGGCAACTGGGTATTTTTACGGCTACAACCATATAAAAAAATGTCCCTCACGCAAGCTAATAAGGATAATAAATTATCACCAAAGTACTATGGTCCTTACAAGGCATTGCAAAACATTGGTACTATGGCATACAAATTAGAGCTTCCTGCATCTTCCCGAGTGCACCCAGTTTTCCATGCTTCATGCTTAAATAAGGTTATAAGTGACAAGCTCCCAGCTCAAACAATATTTTTAGAACTTGACGAGGAAGAAAAAATCATATTTGAAACTGAAGAAGTCACATAGAAAAGAACCCGACAGCTACGAAATCAATCAATTTTAGAGAATCTCATCGAGTGGAAGAACTTACCTGATGAAGATTCAACATGGGAGGATGATAATTTTATACAGAGGCATCCAGAACTACTCAAGCATTGAGGAAAACACTTTTTTGAAGAAGAGGGGAATGTTAGGTCCCTATAATACTAGTTTAGCCCCTTATTGTTATTGTTAGTGTAGACCCCTTATTGTTATAGTTGTGACAATGTAGTCCCCATATTGTTATTATTTTGCCCCATATAAACACACTATTGTTATAGTTGTGCCCTTACATTATTATCGTTATGTAGGCTCTAATTATATTGTGAGCCCTTAGACTCATACATATAGAAAGGAGGTATTTTCATTTGTATCATCCAAGAATTTTTCATTTATGTAATGTAAAGGAGATTTCCCCCTTGAAGAGGATAATTTTTAAGTTGTTGATTTATCTTTTTGTGAGTTGGTTGCGTAACAGAAGGTGCTCTAGAGAGTGTAAGATATACCCACTGCTCAAAATGATCCATTTGAATTCTACCTAGGAGCAACTTCATATGCCAATACAAATCAATGGTCTACATGTATTGATTCTCAAACCCAATCAACCAAATCCACTAGAAATTTTATATTTAAAAGTTGATGTTGTTGGGAGGCACCTTCCTCTTCCATGCAAGCAAGGTCCTCCTAGATGGGCCCTGGGGTGAGGTCTCAAAACATGTCTATAGATTCTTGAAGCCTATGATGTGCATGTGTATGTCCTTGAGATGTTTTCTCCTAATAATAGGTGGCCCTGTGACGAACGCATGCTCGTTGTAAGGACATGATGAAGGGCTAGACGTAGATGCAAAAATAGACAATTAATAAGATAGATAGGTGGGTAGACTCAAGGGGAAGGACCACATAAGGGAGGGGGTGGGGGGGGTTCTTGATAGTAAGTATTCAAATAAAATATAAGATGATGGTGTAATAAGCTTCCAACTGACCATGAGAGTATCAAGAGGGTGAAGGGAAGGATGTGAGCAATTAGAGAGCCTGCGAGGGAGGTTGGTTGCAAGAGGTGGAAACCCATTGGATAAGGAGCAAGGGGGTTCATAACTACCCCTATAGGTGGAGAGGGTATAAATCTTCAAAAGTGAATAGAACCAGATGTTTAGGACATTAGAGGAGGAGAAATCCAAAAAGGAATGGACCTCAAATTCTTAAATTAAAGAAAATAATTAAATAAGGAAACATACATGACAAACCGTAAACCTTAAAATTGAAAGATTCTAAAGGAGTCCAAATTCCATAGGGGGCAATGTCAAACATGCAAATGTCACCCATGTGTGCCCCAATGGTCGCACCTGCATGCAAAATTGATAGGATGAGAAGAGGAAACAAAAATCCTTGTCTTGAAAACCAAGGGGTCGACTAGAAACCATACCTATGATGTCAAGAATGAAGGAGAATTTGAATAAGACTAAAGTGAACAAGAGAAATACTGGAAAACATGACATGGTTTGGCTGATGTTCACTAAGGTGAGTCGGTTAAAGCCCCCGATGTTAGTTTCTCTAAGCTATGGAAGAAGCGACAAACTGTAGAGTAGTCATTCTTGTATTAGTATCTAAATAGGCTCACAATAGAAGGAGAACTGGAATTATAAAGTTGCTAACTTTTCTCATCTCCCACACGGGGATGAGACCATCTTGGAAAAATGGTGGCTCTTTAAAGAGTTTTTGGTGCATGGTATTGGTATCAAGGATATGACACATTACTTGTCTCAAGAATAGTGTTATGAACATGAAATTCATTCATTTGGTTGTGGGGGCATGTTGCCATGCCCCTTGGCCACTTGGCCAGGAGGGGCAGTGGTATCACGTCTCCCAACCAACCATGAGAATATGAAGAGGGTGAGGAGAAGGACATGAAAAAATGGAGAGATTGTGGGGGAGGCTAGCCATAAGAGGAAAGAATCCATAGGCTGAGGAGTATAGACGGATGCAAAGCTTCCAGTAAAGGCAGAGAGGGAGATAAATCCTTAGAAGTGAATAGAGCTAGATGTTCAGGACATAAGAGGAGTGGTCCAAAAAGGATTAAACTTCAATTTTTAAATAAGGGGAAATAATTAAATAAGGAAACATACATAGACCATAAACCTTCATATATAAAAACTATATAGGAATCCAGCTTCCTTAGGGGGTGGTGTCAAACATGTAGTTACCACCCACACATGCCCCAACGTTCCCACATGAATGCAAAGACGATAGGCCAAGAAAAGAAAACAACAAGCCTTGGCCTGCAAATTAGGGGGTTGAATGGAAAACATCCATATGATGCTAAGAGTGAAGGAGAATTTCAATAGGAATGAAACAACCAAGAGTGATACTGGTAAATATGATACGGCCTATCTGGGGTTCACTAAGTTGAGTCAACTAAAGCCCCATGTGTTGGTTTCTTTGAGTTGTGGAAGGAGCGCTAGACTACAAAGAAGTCATTCATATACTATTATCCTAATAGGCTCGCACTAGAAAGAGATATGGAATGATAAAGACCCTAACTTTGTTCATCTCCCACACGGGGATGGGACCATCTTGGCAAGATGGTGACTCTTTAAAGTGCCTGTGGTGCATGGTTTTGGGACCAAGGATCTGATGTATGACTCACATTTGGTGGAGTACTATGAGCATGTCAATCATTCATTTTATTGTGGGAGTGTGCTGCCACATCCCCTGGCCACTTAGCCAGGAAGGGTGGTGGTAGCCCGTCCCCCCAACTTTTGCATTAAAAGCACCCCATCTAAAAAGCTCATTATTATATCTTTTAACAAAAAACTAAATATATTTAAATTAAAAACATTTTAATATAATAAAAAATAAATTCAAAATTCAAAAAAATTATCACCAAATTAATAAAAATTAAAATAAATTTTTGATTAAAATTGAAAAATAAATAAAGTGAAAAATCATTTTATTATTGAAAAGAATTAAAAATTATCATATATAGTCAAAAACAAAGCTTACTATTTAAAAAAGGCCTATATCCATTAACAAATCATATACCGTATATTTGTGTTGAGAGACGCTTTATAACCCAATATAGGAGAGACATGTAGGTGTAATGTAAGAAAGTAAACATTTTTAAATATCATTCAATTTATAGGACGTAAAGGATTTGTAAAAAATTACATGTGGGCTTAATTAAATAAAAATAAAAGGTTAAATGTAAGATAGAGCCCAATATGGAGAGACGTTGTAGTGCCCATAAAAACTTAAACGTAATAAACATAATAAAATTTAATTTGTTATAAGTTAAGATTGATTTTACCTTATAAATTAAAATAATGACTTTGTAACCATACTAAATTTAATTGATAAGCACATAAAAACTATAATACTTACAATAAGCTCATAATATAACACTAATTTTAACCATGGATATTTACGCCCCCTTTACCATATAAATTATTAACTTGTATGCGTACTTTACTACGGTGCCATGGCTCATTAATACCACATACCGAAAAACCATCTCTCATTTCACAATAAAAATATTTTATAAATATTTCATTTAAATTTAATTTTATAACATTTTTAAAACTAAATCTAAAAGAAAAAGCCCTAGGGGTCACCTCAATTGGTGATGGAAGTAATGTGAAATCTATGAAAACTGAGAGATCTAAGGTTCAAATCCATTGTGATTCGGTTTACAGAGAGGAGGATAGGCTATAGACCCCCAAGGGTTTACTAGTAGTTATGTGCCATATGGGTTGCTTGGTTCCTCTAGGATATATATATATATGCAAAAAGATTATAATTTTTCCAAAAGAGAGAGACCATCCTTTCATTATATATATATATAAAAGGAGTACAACTAGAGATATGATTAAAAACAAAAACCTTTGGGATTCCAAACATAACGTCCACAAAGGAGGCCAAAAGGAGAAAAAAACCTGGCACTATACATCCAAGATACCATAACTGAAAGTTTTGGACTTACAAATTTTCAAAGTTATTCAGAAAAATAAAAAAACACTGAAAAAGGAGTAGTCCCAGAAAGGCTGCACACTAGCATATCATTGGTAAGACGAAAAAACAATATTGTATAGTCCAAAGACACATTCTAAGAAATTTTAAGTGAAATAATCCAACTGGGCCAATTGTAGATCCATAGGAATATGGAAAGAGCCCCTACTCAGTAGATGAAGGCCTTTACTCCACTCATAGAGCTTTTTTGGATAAGAGGTTTGCCTGCTAGTTCCAATCTCTAAAGATATGCTCAATGAATAAATATTGAAAGTAACCTTTAAGATTTTGAATGTGATCGAGTATTTCAACGAAAGGATTATAATTACTTTTAAGATATATCTAAACCCCTAGTCATATTAAAATAGTATAAGATATAAATGGAGTATAAATTAAGATCCATTTACATATAGAGTTAAAATATAAATTGTAACCCAATATTTAAATCTTCATTATCTAAACACATAAAAACGTTATAATATAAAATATGAAATATATATATAATATAATTATATATAATATATATAATATATATATATATAATAATATTTATAATAAATATATATATATATATATATATAAATATAATATATATAATATGATATAATATCATATGATATATGATATTATATATATATATATTAACCATGGATATTCACCCCCACTTTACCATGGATATTATTAAGTTGTGAATAGATTTTGTTATAATGTCATGTGCCAATACCATGACTTATCAATACCACATGCCCAAAAACCATCTCTCATTTGACAATCAAATAGACTTTGTTACACTACCATGACTTATCTATACCACATGCCCAAAATCCGTCTCTCATTTCACATTCAAATATATATATCCCAAAGGAACCTAGCAACCTGCCTGGCACATAACTACTACCAAACCCTTGTGGGTCTACAACCTATCCTCCTCTTTGTAAACCAGGTCGTAACCAGGGGATTTGAACCTTGGATCTCTTAGTTTTCATAGATTTCACATTACTTCCATCACCAATTGAGATGACCCCTAGGAATTTTGCTTTTAGATTTAATTAAAAAAATGTTATAAAATTAAATTTAAATAACAATACCACATGCCCAAAAACCATCTCTCATTTCGAGAGGAACCTAGCAACCCACCTGGCACATAACTAGTACTAAACCCTTGGGGGTCTACAACCTATCCTTCTCTTTGTAAACCAAGTCGCAACCGGGGGATTTGAACCTTGGATCTCTTAGTTTTCATAGATTTCACATTACTTCCATCATCAATTGAGCTGACCCCTCGGAATTTTGCTTTTAGATTTAATTTAAAAAATGTTATAAAATTAAATTTAAATAGCAATACCACATGCCCAAAAACCATCTCTCATTTCACAATCAAATATAT
>APFE030050801.1:29700-64708 GCA_000404065.3 Pinus taeda
ATGTGAATCATCAAGATTAAAACATGTAAACCATGAATCACATCAATACATCAAACACATATGGACACCGATGTTTTAGGTGGAAACCCAATGTGGGATAAAACCACCATTGTTGTCGCTAAGTTTTATTATTATTATTATTATTATAAATATTTCATTACATCATGGTCTTGTACTGATGCAAACTCTTGCCAACATGCAGACTCCTACTTGTAGGAGGCTACCACCTCCATGTGTTCTCTGACACCCACAGGAATGGAGCTACAACCCCCTGATCAAGTTTACCAGCTCCTACCAGAAGGAGGCTCCTACCTTCTCATTGAAGGCTACAACCCTCAGTTCCTCACGGACCTCATTTCATAATTTTAATATTGCATCCACCATCAAAACAACTTGTAGGCCACCTTTCATCAATTTTCAAACTGGACACCACATCCTACAATACTCTCAAAACCAATATATCAGCTGAAACACTAAATACTAAATCAATGAAGCACTAAAAACCATCTGAGTCACTGAATCATCAAACCAATTAATATTGAACCAAAACAATTACAATTCAATATACTACGACCAATACCATTCAATGAATGCCAAATCTGAATACAAACATCCCAATCACTAAAAGGCCAATCAATCTTATCAATACCATGCAAAACCACTTAATAACAACTGAAGAAAGCCAAGCAACCAATATACCAACGTTGAACAAACACTGAATACTGATGTACCAATATTGAATACGAATCCAATCACTGAACTCAAAACTGATACCAATGTCAATGTGTCAAACACCAACCACTGAATACCAATAACAATATGCAAAGCCACTGAATATCTATCCAATGTGCCATCCACTAACTGGAAATACTTAATCACTGAAGTTGAATACCAAGCCAAATAATACATATCAATCATTCCAATGACTAACTCTCTTCCTTAAGCTAATAATGCAACTAAGATCAAAACCCTATCAACAATACCAAGAGATCTCAACCAATCAATAACCAATCAATTAAACACATCCCAATATCATGATAAAGACAATGCAAGGACACTCAATAGATATAGAAGACAAACAAAATCATTAATATAGTCATAACTTTTTTTCCTTTGTCTTGCACTAACCATATACTCTAATTCATCATCATACTCATAGGCCTAGAGAGAAACTAATGGTACTTTATCAAATATTGTCACATTCACCAATCTGCCTTATGCATCAATGAACAATATATCTTAGCCCAAATCTTGTAGCACAACCTTCAAATCCTCATAACATATGAAGTCATATTTCAATGCATCAAACTTTCTTTTTGCTATGACCATGAAGTAAAACATATAGCACTCATCATTCAAATCAAGTAAATACTTTTCAATAGATGCACACACCCCAAACAAGGATTCTAGCATATACTATCAAAGCTAATCAAAATATTTATGCATAAGGACAAAACCAATCACTAAATAATATCCTCTGTTAAGAAAGATACCATCCTTGCACATATGTTTATCAATATTATTTAAAGTAGCATAGGCACAATGATTTCAATATTCAAAGCTACTTATCTGCACCTCTATCATACTAAGCCAACTCAAAACCAATCAAGATCAAACTGAGCATCAAATTGTATATATCTACATAAAATTATATCATAGTATCAGTGACTGTCATAATCTCAATACACAGTCAAAGAATCATAAGGATAATTACAACAAGGAACAATGTTAGATTTTGATCTTTGCATATCTCTTTATCTCTGCAAAATAGGAAGAAATCAATAGTAGCATTATATCTTATGCAGACATCTTCAAATCACTCTCTGCATAACAAGAGTCCTCTGTCCTACAAATAATATTCAGTCATTGCATATATTGATCTCATATCTTTGCATAAAGTTAAACATAGGATGTGAAATTCTCTAAGGCACTCCTACTGTCATCAAAGCATCAGATCATTATTAACATATTTGGATAGGTAAAAAGCAGTCACCATTCAAGCTACAAATCAATCTTTGTTACTGATTTACAACATTCATTTTTCTGCAAACAATCAGGACATCATCTACATAGAAAAAGGAAGTTTGAACAAGTAAATATCGGGAAAATTTATCAAAGACTTCTATATAGTTTTGTACCATATTACACTTGCAAGAACACATTCATTAGCTCATTAAACAAACATAATATCTTTGGGATCTTAGACTCCTCATGCTCTTGGTTCTCCTTGATCAGAGAAGATACTTGATAAATGAACACCCAATGCTTTGAATATACCCTCTTTATATAGGAATTCAAGATACAAATACCTCATGTCATTACCAAAGTATTTCCAATACCATTGGCAGAAACTAGTGATGGAATTTTGACCTTTCTAGAGGATTATGTTGGGCAACCACCATGGTTTTGCCCAAATATTATTTTTTGTGCCTACAAACAACAACACACTTGTCTCCTTTAGGAAGTGTATTCATGGCAAGGGTAACGTAGGTCTAATGAAGACAACCTGAGTTTAAATGATCCCCATGCACTAGTAACCTATGATACCCTTATTTCAGCCCCAAAATTTAGTCAATTCAGCTCCAAAACTTCCAAAATGTGCCTCTCTATGCCTGTAACCATCTCCCAAGACTGTAGAATAATCACACCATCATATCAAGCTTATATCAAGGCTCTAAGTCATCATGTCATTCCTCTAACCTTGACTAACTGTTCAACTTATCAAGGCCTCTAGGCTAGTAGACATCCTCTCCCCAGACATCTGCACAACCACCATCAAGCAACTTTAATCCTTGTCCAGACCTTGTGCAAACTTGTGAAAATCATATTCAATCATCAAGACACCTCTGTAAAGAATAGAAAACCAGCAATACCTTTCTAATCATGTGGAAACATCCTCCATCCATGACTTGCATAAACTATTCATTAGGCCAATATTGACCATCAAGTAGACATATAGACAATAGATATTGATAGGACATCTTTCAACAACCATATAAACCTGCTTTGATCAAGCACATCAACCTTGTACTATGCACATCAATCATATAATCCATGAAAGCATCAAACATCAATATGGGTTAACCATCAAAGTAGGTTTCCATCAAGGACAACACCAGAGTCATAATGTCAGAAATCTCCCCTTTTGGACTTGATGGCAACCTTCTACAACATACCAAGTCTCTCTCCCCATTTGACATCAAGTGCAAAGGGATGAACTGAAAAAAGAGAAGAACTCCTCCTATTGTCTGCAACATTATAAGTCTCAACTAACCAGAATCCCCCTGAGCATATATTGGATCCTCTAGAGATATGCAAATGAAGGTAGAAGGATTATTAAAATAAGCATCAGTACATCCATAAGCATGACTAACATATCCATCAATCTCTCAAGGAAATAACAACCATCAACAAGTAGTTTCATAAGATATGATATCCATCAAGAGTAACATGTGAAGTCATGATGTGTAGTTTTGAAATAACCATGTCCATGAAGTATAACATCAAAATAAAATAGAAAATATTTTTCCTATCATCAAATAATCTTGTCCATCAACAAATAGAGTGCAATACATAAGTCACTTAGAACATCATCCATCGTCAACAATGACATAACATCTGATATCTTCGTATCCACATATCAACATGTGAATCAACAATAAGTAGTGCAAGAAGACTAATTAGTAGAAATATATCAACATTAATGATGACAAAATGACAACAACATCTAACAAGCAATGTTTCACACAACAATAATAACCATAGATCAAATGTGCACATCCTAATCATAGAGTACCAATAATTAAACATTGGAAACATAAGAGAAGCTACCCCTGAACCTGTGTCAATTATTCACTATCAATCCATAGTATATGCATAACACATCACATCCAAACATTAAATCAACCATGTAAAAGACCATAATTCAAACAAAAGGTGTTGTAAGCATAAGTTATGCTCCCCCTTAACCTGTAATATCTCTTCATGTTCATTACATATGTAGCATTAGCAGTAAAAATAACAACATATGAAATCATTATCATGCAAGAATACCCCTGAGATCATGCACCATTGATCATGTGGACTTGATTGCTCCATATGCACTCCTAGGGTCCTTTTAGAAACAATATCAAATATAACAAACTGTAGTGGGGACCATTTTCCTTTATTCTAAATTTTAAGAAGAGGAGTTAAACCTCTTATTGCTACCTGTATTCTTCATTTTTTTAAACTGTAAAGAGTAGGAGATATATGTTAATCCATGTCCGTACGTGGCCAAAAACTGAGAGATTTACATAAAATTGCACAACCATCTAACGGCCTCAAAATTTACATGTTTTTCAACCCAGCTTAGAGTTTTCTTTCCCAAAATAAAAAAATTCTCACTTAATACTTGTCTATGGCTATACATCTTGTCGAACTGGTTCAACAAATATTTACAAGTGTAATTTAACATCAAAAACTGGCAAAAAGAAGACATAAGGGACTGGTTACTCCTCCATTGGCATCAGGTTGTTAAGATATATTCCAGTGGTTTCTTCATCTGACCTCGGGATTTTCTCAACTAGTTTAGGTTTCAAGCACTCAATTTGTTGTTGCAAAGCGTCCACTTCATCTTCCAACTGGCGAATGCACTCATTTTTCTCTATATGCTGCTCCTGCGTTTCCAAGGACTCCTTCTATTGTTGGTGAATGTACCTATAGATAATTTCTAGTCCTTCCTTGATTTCCACGTGTTCCTTGTTGCAGCTACCACAATCTTGATGAAGCCTTCCACCCACCATTGCAGTTCACCCAGGCGTCCTACCCGTCTGAGGCCTGCGGCGACCCCATGAACCAGACACCAAGCCCTCATCCTTAGATATGCTCACCATGCTCATTTTGACAACAGGAAGGAGGCTGGAACAACTTCCCACAAAGAGAAATAGAACACCCGACCCGAATTTGAGCAAATTATGCTTCTGACAGACTAAAATTTATAACTTAAAGCCACTGCCCAGCTTGGCTAATAGATTAAAAAACTTGTCTTTATCAACAACACTAGTGTTTCCACACTTTGTGACACCCAGATCCTTCCACCGACTTCCCTCCATGCAATTAACCTCCACCGTGCCAATTAATCTGTCTTTGTCACTACATAGACTACACAGGATCCCTTGAACCAACCACTGGGCCTTTGAGAAAAACCCCCAGACAGAAATAAACCAGATCATGAGATATGATATCATACCATTACCACTCAATTTATAGAAGATACTGGTCCGAATTCTGATGCAGAATTGATGAGGGGTACTCATTATGCTGATATCCCAATGCTCAACCATTATTTCTCTACTTGACAAAGCGTCCATCAACTTGTCCCACGCCATCTTCCCTCTTAAGAACTGACCTTCCCAAACTAGAGTGATTAAATTCTCCTCGCCCTCCCCATTATTTTTCATGTTTCCTTTTTGGTTTTGTTGACTACTGCAACTGGTACGAGGAGATGATGCTTAAGTTCTCATGCTGAGAATTCTCCCATGTCCAAGTGTAGTATGAACTCGAGGGAAACAATCACACTACATAATAATCCCATCTTCAGGGGAGCCACGAGGCAGGAGGATGGGCTAGGGGAAATGAATAAGGGATGAGGGGGACTAGGAGGTGACGACCAGGATGGAAAGGGAGAAGGGTGACAGGAGAAAAGGAGGGGGAGGTGGGAGTGAGGGAGGATGAGTGGGAGGGGAAGGGAGAAGAGGCGAAAGGGAAGGAGGGGGGAGCAGGGGGTAACAAGTGACAAGCTAGGTGGGAGGGGTAATAAAAATCCAAATTGTCTCTACTATTAAAATTCTTGATCCTACCATAAGCACACTCCATTATTAATATAATGAGATTCATAACAATTATTAAGGAATGATGATCGATCCCACAATGCCATTCACTTTTCTAGTTTCCTCATTCATCCGACAGACCAAATTTGCTTGCATGTCAGCTTCCTTATTATTACATCTTAGGATATGGAAAAATTTAACTTGATCAAAGAGAGGGATCATCCCTTGGAATCTCTTGATGATCTAGTTTAGTTTTATGTTTTGGGCACCTGAGTTGTATTTCATATGCTTTATTATTAGCATGGAATCCCATAGAATTTTCATGTCCTTGATGCCCTTTTTTTGAGCCAGAGAAAGCCTGAGGAACAACCCATAAGCCTCAGATTGATTATTTGTCTTCATTCCTAGGCCCCAGGCATATCTATCTTCTATGATTCCTTCATGATTCATGATAATCCCTCCCCCTCCTACCACCCCATACCTATATTCTTCGTTAGTGCATATAATTTATTTAAATTTCAATATCCTTTTGCTATGACTTCTCTAGTGTCTTTTTCTATAATCTTGCATCCAGTTGATCTTAATATAATTACATTCCCTTTATTTGTTATTTGGACTAAACTTAGAATGATTTTCTTTATCCGTTCAACCAATAATACATTAGTTTCTTCTCTATTCTTAACATCAAGATCAAAATTTCCCATGCCTAGTACCTTCGCCGATGAACCGTTTCCAAGAATAATCTTAGAAATCTTTTTTTTCTTAAGAGAGATAATTTTTTCTTTATTTCCTGACATGTGAGGAGAAAATATAATGTCAATGTACCATCGATCTTCTTCTTCAAATGCACATAGAGAAAGGCCATACCTTACTCATCCTTCTTCTTTTTGCTTAATATGAGGAGTGTTGGTGGATCCAATAATATTCTTATATTTTTGCTTGCTTTGGAGGGAGTCTACATGTTGTCTGATTGAATTCATTATTTTGTTCCTACATTCTTTTGCTACATGTCCAAACTTGTTACATGAATAACACCTTACATGATTAGAGAAGGGAGCAAAAGAGAGTCATAATATTTTTGCTTCATATTTCTCTTATTGCTATCAATAGCTTTGTGACCAAACATATTGCAAGTAAAACTATATCCTTTAAAGAAACCTGAGCACCTAGAAGCTGATGATCTTCCTTTGAATATGTTTTTGTAATTGGTTGTAATGTGTCCAAAGTTATGATAGATAAAACATTCACTGTCATTTCCTTATTGTTGTTTCTATTATTGGGAGAAAATAATTTCCTTTGATGTTGGTGAGGTTGACTTATTACCTCTTTATCAAGATTCTTAGAGTTTTCTTTGTTATCCTTAGAATTGCTTGCACAAACTTGTGAACTAGATTCACCTTTCATAGTTTCATGAAATCAAAGACCAAATTTAATGGATGGAGATCTTTGAATGTTAAGAATATTATCCAATATCTTAGAGCTATCTTGAAATCTCAATTGCTTATTCTTTTATGCTAATTTACCTTCTAACATGCTTACCTCAACTTCTTTTTCACCTCTAGTATTTTCTAATTGAGTTCTCAACTCGATGATATCCTTCTTAAGCTCGTTTTATTGTTCTTCAAATAATTTAAGAATCTCATCATATTGTTTGTTTGAATTTTCAAGATCATATTTGAGAGAGATGATTTCTACTTCAAGTCCTTCATAGTAACTATTTCTTTCTTTAAGCTCCATAGTTGTTGCATCCTCTTCATTTACCTTTTTTTCAAGTTCATTTCTTAATGCAGCTACTTCATCCTCCAATATTTGACGTTGATCTTCCTTTTCCTTATACTACTTCCTCACTCCTTCTTCAATTTTGCTTCCTTCTTCTAGCTAAGTCTTTAACCTCATAATTTATTCTTTGTAGGTACAATCCCTTTCAATAAAAATTGGAATAAATTTTAATGGTCTCTATTATCAGTTGTGAGCCTTTTAATCTCTACTTCTAGAGCCATTATTTCTAAATTTGGTTTCTTTGCAAAATGATTACTTTCACTTCTACCCAAAAGAGAAATCTCAGTTGATTCATTGTCATCTTGATTGTCATCATTACTACACGAATAGGGAAATGGATTACAACTAGAACAAAAACCAGTACCTGATAATTCTTTTTCACCATATTCACTATCTTCTTCGTTCAAAATCAACATAAATAGGGATACTCCTGAGTCTGAATATTTATTGTCATCTTTCAATATAGTTTGTCCTTTAGCTATGAGTGTAGATATTGCCACGACATTTGATACATCACTGTCACTGCTTTCCTGGCTTGACCTCTTCCTTTATGCTACTTTCTTCTTGTGCTTCCTTCCCATTGTCCTTGATCCACTCTCAAGTGGTTAAGCTTATACTGAAGAGGAATTCTATGATACCAATTGTTAGAAATACTGAGAGCAGGGGGTGAATCAATATTTCTTTTTTGAAGAATACTTCACTTAATTCAATATTTCAATTCACACTTATCTGTAAACCATTAATTCATTTAGCAAATCACAATGTTATATATACCTTATCTAATAAACCATCAGAAACATGAAGAATAAAACATGTAAATCATAAATCACATCAATACATCAAATACATATGGACACAAGGATTTTAGGTGGAAACCCAATGTGGGAGAAAACCATTGATGTTGTCATTCTATTTTCTTCTTTTTATTATAATGAAAAAAATTTCATTACATCATGGTCTTGTACTAGCGTAGACTCTTTCCAACATGCAGAATCCTACCTGAATGAGGCTACAACCCCCAATCATTCTCCAAAACCCATTGGAAAGGAGCTACAACCCCCTAATCAAGTTTACTGGCTCCTATCGGAAGGATGCTCCTACCCCCTCACTAAAAGCTACAACCCTTAACTCCTTGTGGACCTCATTTCCAATTTTCATACTATATCCACCTACCAATCCACCATCAAAACAACTTGTAGGCCAACTTTCATTAATTTTCGAACTGGACCCGCACCCTGCAATAAGCTCAAAACCAATATACTAACTAAAACATTGAATACTAAATCATTGAGCCACTGAAAACCATTTGAGTCACTGAATCATCAAACCACTTAATATTGAATAAAACCAATCACATATGAATATATTTCTTCCAATACCAATCACTGAATGCCAAATTTGAATACAAACATCCCAATCACTAAAATGCCAATCATTCTGATCAATACCATGTCAAACCATTGAATACCAATTGAAGCAAGCCAACCAACCAATATACCAGAACTAAACCAACACTGGATATTGATGTGCCAATACTTAATACTAATCTAATCATTGAATCGAAACTAATTCCAATGCCAATGTGCCAAACACAAACCAATGAATACCAATATTAATATGACATGTCACTGAATATCTAGCCAATGTGCCATCCACTAATTGCCAATACCAAATTACTAAAGCTGAATACCAAGCCAATTAATACATACCAATCATGCCATCCAGTGACTCTCTACCTTAATATAATAATGCAACTAAGATCAAAACCCTCTCAACAATAACAATATATCTCAACCAATCAACTAAAGACATCCCAATATCATGAGCAAGGTGGTTCAAGGACACTCAATAGATATAAAATACAAACAACAACATTAATAGATTCATGAAAGTTTTTCCTTTTTCATGCATTAAGCATATACTCTAAGTCATCATCATACTCATAGGCCTAGAGAGAAATCAATGGTCATTTACCAAATATTGTCACATTCACCAATCTTCAATATGCATCAATGAACAATATATCTCTGCCCAAAACTTGTAGCACAACCTTCAAATTCTCATAACATATGAAGTCATAGTTCAATACATCAAACTTTTCTTTCTACTATGACCATGAAGTAAACAGATAGGGCTCATCATTCAAATCAAGTCAATACTTTTCAATAGATGCACACATCCTAGACAAGGATTCTAACATATATTGTCCAAGCTAATCAAAATAATAATGCATAAGGATAGAACCAATCACTAAATAATATATATTGTTAACCAAGCTACCATCCCTACACATTGATTGATTAATACTATTTAAAATAGCATAGGCACAATGATTTCAGTCTTCAAGGCTACTTCTATGCACACCTCTGTCATACTAGCCCAACTCAAAAAGAATCAAGATCAAACTGAGCATCAAAGCATAGATCATTCATATCCCCACATAAAATTTTGTCATAGTATCAATCACTGTCATAAGCTCAATACAAAATCAAAGAATCATAAGGATAATTACAACAAGAAGCAACGTTAGATTCTAATCTCTACATATATCTTTGTCTTTGCAAAATAGGAATAAATCAACAGTAGCATGATATCTTATGCACACATCTTCAAATCACTCTCTACATAATAAGAGTCATCTGTCCTGCAAATAATATTTAGTCACTGCATATATTGATCTCAGATCTCTGCATAAAGTTAAACATAGGATGTGACAATCACTGAGGTACTCCTACTGTCATCAAAGCATCAAATCATTCTTAACATGTTTGGACAAGCAAAAAAAATCATCATCAAAGCTACAAATCAATCTTTGTTATTGTTCTACAACATTCATTGTTCTGCAAACAATCAAGGCATCATCTACATAGAACAAGGCAATTTGAACAAGTTTAGACATGGAAAATTTATCAAAGAATTTTGTATATATTTGTGTCATATTACACCTGTAAGAACAAATTTATTATCTCATTAAACAAACATTATATCTTTGGGATTTGAGACTCCTCATGCTCTTGGTGCTCCCAGATCATAGAAGATAACTGACAAATGTACATCCAATGCTTTAAATCAACCCTCTTTATATATGAATTCAAGCTCCAAACACCTCAGGTCACTACCAAAGTATTTCCAATAACATAGGCATAAATTACTAATGGAATTTTGACCTTTCTAGAGGATTACCTTTGCCAAACACCATGGTTTGGCCCAAATATTTTCTTTTTTTGCCCCTACAGAGAGTAGCACACTTGTCTCCCTCAAGAAGTGCATTCATGGTAGGGATAATGCAGGTCTAATGAAGACAACAACATAGTTTAAATGCTCCCCATGCACTAATAACCCGTGTTACCCTTATTTCAACCCAAAAATTTAGTCAATTCAACTCCAAAACTTCCAGAATGTGCCTCTCTATGCCTACAACCATCTCCCAATCCTATATAATGATTACACCACCATATCAAGCTTAGGTCAAAGCTCTAATTCAATGACTCTAACTCTGACTAACAGATCAACATAACAAGGCTTATAGGCTAGTAGACATCCTCTCCTCAGACATTTGCACAACCACCTTCAAGCAACTTCAATCCTTGTCCAAACCTTGTGCAACTCATATTCAATCATCAAGACACCTATGTAAAGAATAGAATACATGTAATACCTTTCTAACCATGAGGAAACATCCTCCATCCATGAACTACATAAATTCTTCATTAGACAACTGTTAACCATCAATTAGACATATAGACAATAGATACTGACATGACATCTGTCAACAACCATTCAAACATGATTTGATCAAGCACATCAATCTTGTACTATGCACATTAATCATATAATTCGTGAAAGCATCAAACATCAATATGGGGTAACCATCAAAGTAGGTTGTCATCAAGGACAACACTAGATTCATAATGCCAACAACTCATACATCAATTGGCCTTACAAATATATTATTATTATAATTATAGCTTGAATGGGCCTAGTGGTTAAGAACACGTGCTTCCTTGTAATAGTTTCCTTTGTCCTACAAACAAAACTGTGTCATACACCAATTTGGTGTCTTGCTTAGATGTGACCTTAAAAATAGATTATTATTATAATTATAGCTTGAATGAGTCTGATGGTTAAGAACATGTGCTCCTTTATAAGATGTTATAGGTTCAAATATAGAGGGGGTTAGAGTATGCACACCTTTACGAACTTTAGCAATTAAATTGCTATATGGGAAATAGAGATTCTCATATACCAATTTGGTGTCTAGCTTGGTTGTGACCTTAAAATTAGATTATTGATGATGATGATGATGATGGTTAACGTCCACTGAGACCAAACTTTGGTCTATCGGACCTAAAGAAACAAATTATTTAGTTTGATTTAAGACTTTATTCCTATGCTTGAAAAGCTTGGAGAGAAGCCTTCCGAGCTCACTATAATTTTGACATCATAAAAGGCTAGGAAGTTCAGTATTGTGACAAAGATTATGAAACAAAGATCTGATGTGGTTGTACGTGGGGCACTCTAAGAGGAAGTGGTTTTCATCCTCGATGTTCCTATTCTCACAAAGATGGCAAATCTTTTCCATCCATGGTGTTTTAGGAACCGCCGAATGACCTGTTTCACTATGGAGCTCATGAGAGTTCATTCTAATCTTTGCTATATTAATTTTCTTCTTTGAGCTAGTTAAAATAGAGAGATACTTTTGATCTTCTAGGGTGAGGTTGATGACCTTCTTATAATAATTTATTTTCTTTTAGCTGCTAAATCTTTCTCACACCACATTTTTTCTTTGAACTTAGAAGTAATAATATTTTTAATGTTATTAATATTTTGCAATGCATCATTCTCGTTGATCTCCCAATGGTTTAACCAGGCCCTTGTGTCTTTGTACCACCCCCGTTTGAGCCTTAGGTGGTTTTGGCTGGAATTTCAAGCTAGCTTAGGAAGTCTATGATCTCCTATGTTATTGAGTTTGCGCTTGTACAATAGAAGCCTAATCATAGTTAGGCTCTCGATAGGGGAAAGACCTACTTCTATAAGGAGAATAGGATATGGTGTATTGCTTTTAATTTTCAGGTTATATGTTATAAAACGCTTCTGGATTTGCTCAATCTTTCTCTAGGATTCTCTATCATCATTATCAAATATAAATGAATTTTAAATAAAATATAATGAAAATTTAAAATTTTGGAACTTTATTATTTATTACATATGCACACCAATTTAAAAATTTCATTATTATTTTAACTCTTACCTCTAAACTTTACACTAATACTAATTCAACTTGTTTAGGACTATTATTAATGATTTAATACAAATTCACTAAGTAACACTTTTAATTTAATATAACATTACATGTATTTAGTGTGATGTGGAATGATAATTTATTATTTTAATAATTTTCTTAGAAAACCCATTTTAGAATAAATTTTCTTTAATGTTACTAATAATCATACAAGAAGAATGACATTCAAAATTTGTTGTGTATTAAATGCTTTCATTCATTGTTTGATGATTATTTCTGTGGTGAGAATGTTGAGTTTGAGTATTCGGAATATAATCCATAGTAGCCAAATTTTAGTGTCGACGTTTCGAGTCTATAACAAGACTCATCGTCATGACAAATCCCATTATTTTGAAAGAAAAGATGGAACAAAATTAGCCCAAATAGAATGGCCACACTTTTCCATCGCCATGTTTTTCCTCACCTCAACCCTTTGCAAATGTAAGGGCTTTATGAGAGCTATAAGAATGTGAATGATATGCTTGTAGAGTATAACTCACAAGTGCTTTAAGTAATTCCTATTGAATTCTCATGGCACCGAAACATGTCCCTTGCAAAAGTTTCCACTTTTCGCTGACATTGTTTTGGGGAAGCTTTTATGTGATGAAAACTCTTTATTGAGTTTTTCTTTGAACTCTTTATTGAGTTTTTCTTTGAACTCTTTATTGAGATTTTCTTTAAAATCTCATAACTAGCATGAATGAATATTTGCATTGTCTATTCATATTTTTATGTGCACATTTATATTTAACAACATGGAAAAACTTCTTTACATGAAAGTTATTCGAAATGTTATTTGATTTATTTATTTATTAAGTTATTTTATTTATTTATTTTCACTTGTTATAAAGAATTTACATAGTTTTAATCATTCAAACTAAAAATCATTTCAATATGTTGTGAGTTGAAAATAGACAACCTCAACCTTTTTGGCAAGTTTGTTTTTTTCGTTTTTAATGGGATAAAGTCCCATTATGATACTCTTATCTTTTGAATTTTGAAGATCCGGGTCTTGTTAAAATGGGATAAAATCCTTAAGAGAAAAGTTTATCAAAATTCCCATCAATAAGGAAAAAGTATGACTTTCAACAAAACTCCTACTATATTTGGAGAACTTCCCTATAAAAATGGTTGAGTTTGTCCATTTTTTAACTCACTTCATTTCATCACTATTCATTATGCACATTTTGTGGAAATTTGTATTGCTCATGACATGAATAAACTTATCCTTTATAGAGCACCCACCATGAATGTTAAGAAATGTTTATTGTATCATGTTGTTTATTTTGAACAAGAGGAAAAGAAAGCCACTAAGATTGAATATACCTTGAGTTAATAAACCTTCAAGTATGCATCAACACTTCTCTTTCATAGAGTTCTACTTTTATATGATGAGGTCAAGATCAAAGGATGGGGACCAAAGTGAAATTTTTAAACACGGTTGAAGACTACCTTGTGTATGTTGCATTTGAAGAAGCTAATAGACCATACCAAGTGAAGTTTGTACCACCAAGAAAGGGGAAAGGATGGAACAACTTTTGTCAAATAAGGCTAAGCAAAGATGATGGTCTCCAAAAATGCAGAAGTTCCAAGAAAAAGAGGAGAAGATGAACTATAATGTAAAAATAATCTAAGGCAATCTAGTGCCCATAGACATTTTTAGTCTTGTAAGCACTAGAAGATGAAATTTTGGTTGCAAGTGCATGCAGATGGAGGAATATTTGTAATTAATTTTGAATATAATTTATAATATATATATATATATATATATATATATATATATATCCTTGTCATCCTACTTAGGATGAATACATAATTTGTAAAGTAGGGTGGTCAAGTAGGATAAGAAGGTCAGGAGCCAAGGAGTTGGCAGACTAAGATTCAAATAGGTAGAAGACCAAAAGTTATATATGAAAATTATAAAAGGAACCTTTACAATTTTTTCAATTTTTTAGTAAGCTATCTTCATATGTTCAACAGAGGCATTATTAAAGTTCCTTTCATTGTGATGTTGATTTTCTTGTTATTTCATCATGCTTTGTGCTATGATCAAGTTCTCCTTCAATAGTTGGAAAACGTCTTAAGTGCTTGATGTGATCTTTCACTACTTGAACCTTTGATTTCATTCTCAAGTGTGATGTGACGAATAAAGGATGATACCCATAGAGTGCTAGAAATGGGGACATTTTGGATGATGTATGAAATCAAGTGTTGTACCACCATTCTACCAAAAGTAACTACTTGATATATCGTGATTGTATTATTATATGCAAATAAATGGATATAGCCTTCTAGGTATTTATTCTTAATCTTAATTTCCCCCCATCAGATAGAGGATGGTAAGTGGGGTTGTGAGCTAGTTAAATACCCATATAATAAAATGAGTCAATCCAAAATTAGTAGTGAAAATTGGATTTGTATCACTCATAATAATGCTTTAGTTTTGATGTAGATTCTTAACTATTTCCATAAATTCCATGGCTATTATACTTGCTTTAAAGGACAGAAATGTACAAAAATTTGGGCATAATTTGTGAGTTGATACACCACCACCTTTGATGATATTGTTCACTTCAAACTTTGGTTAATCATGGTAAACTTTATTGAGACCATTTCCCACTATTGATTTGGTATGCCTAATAGTTCTGGAAGACATAGGTTCTTGATTGTCTCATTTTCTTTGTGGGACAATTGGACACTATGCCACAAACTTTTGAACATCATTTTGTAAGACCCTTTTGAAAAAAACCATTCTTGATCTTGTGATATTTTTCCAAAAATATTGAGTGTCCGCTTATAGGAGAAGTGTGCAATTTCAAAAGGACCTTTTGTTTGAGTTGGGAACTTTGAAATAAACACAAACAACCCTTATAACAAAGAGAACCATTATTCTACAAAAAAATATTGATGCACTAGGGTCCTATTGTAGTTGTTGAATGAGCCACCCTTTAATATGGTTCTAATGGCATTCTAGCCTTGCTTCTTCCACTTAGTCAAGTTGTAGAATTTATATAGAACAAAGTAAGGCCTTCATATCTTCTTCTTTCATGAAATTGAATCAAATGCTATATTTTATTTGCCCTTCTTTGTAGAAATTTTCAAAGTCATAACCTAGCATCTTCATGACCCATTTTTGTTGTTGTTATGAAGATAATCATTGTTCTAAGAATAAAACTATCATGACGGTGTTTTTATGTTAAAGTGATTTCTTAATAGATAAGGCTTCCATTTCTTAACTGTATGTGATAGGACCAACATTTTCTTGTCATAAATGGGTTTGATTATGTTATTTCTTTGATGCTTGTGTCTTTCAAAGTCAAGGGACCTTCCTTATTACACTAAATTGCACCAACACCATGCTCGAGGCATCACACTGCACAATAAAGGTTTCTTTGAAGTCAAGCGCAACCAAGAAAGGAATTCTATACATGGCCTCCTTCCATTTTTCAAAGGCTTGGGTTACTGCTTGAGTCCAAGAAAAGGCATCAATTTTCAATAGATGATGTTAGAGGTGTTGATATTCAACCATAGTTATTAACAAACATGCACTAATAACCCATCAATATTGAGAATCACCTAAGATTATTCAAGGTTTTGGGAATCAACCATTCTAGCATAGCTTTAATTTATTACATCCCACCTTGACAACTTTATGAGATATAATATGATCCAAATATTCCACTTCCATAACCCCAAAAGTACACTTGAAAGGATTTTCATATATTTGTTGCTCTTCCTATATTTTTTATACCATATGAACATGTTGTACATGCTTTTCCCAAAATTTGTTGTAAATTAGTATCATCAAAAAATACCAACACAAATTTTCCAAGTAGAGCCTAGAAATAAGTCATTAGGCTTTGAGATGTTGAAGGTGCATTAGTAAGGCCAAAAGGCGGCACTAGAAACCCAAAGTGACTTTCACGTGTTCAAAAGCTTATTTCAAGGATATCATCATCCCTTTATCTAAAGGTCTCTTGAATGAAGATCCAACATAGTAAATTTTTTCCCTGTAATTGATCTGCTAATTCATCAATGACAAGAATATGAAACTTATATTTAATGGTTATCTTGTTGAGATCTCTATAATCTTGACATATACACCATGAACAATCCTTTTTGTAAACCATCATTATTGGTAAAGAGAAAACACTTTGGCAAGGTTAAATGATGCCAATCTCTAGCATTTCTTGAACATGTGTTGAATTTCACTCTTTTAGCCTAGGGGTATTTGTGAGGCTAGGTGTTACGTGGAACGATCTCCATGATCAATGGAATATTATTCTCATGCTCTCAAAAAACATAAATATTTTGGGCATCTCAATGCATACCTTGGAATGATTATCAATGACCCTTTGGAGATCCACAGGCACATGTAATAGTTATTTGAACATGTAGTGAGCAAAATTGTGCAATTACTCTTGGTTCCACCCCCCTCCCCTCCTAATTTTTTTTGTCATATTGTTAAATCTTATCAGTTTAGATTATTTCACTTGCATTCCTTTGAGTTTAATTTCCTTGATTTTCAAGGAAAATGTCATGAAAAAAATCCTAAAAAATAAAAATCATTGTTCCCAATTATTTTAGCCATTAGACCTCTAATATCATATCAACACCACCCATTTGGATTGCAATCATTATACTATCCAAAAAATAATATATGATACTAAGCTTAATACTATGACACTTCCTTACAATTTATGGTACTTTCACTCATTAATTTAAACTTTTGTGCTAGATATATAAAACAATTGAGAAGCTTGGCTAATTTCTAATTAATGACTCAACTAATTTTTTGCTAGGGTTTTCAAGAGTCTTATAGGAAATGGAATGTTGGGCTCTATAGCTCTTTGATATGCCATGTGGCTTCAAATAGTGGTACTTGATAGCTCTTTGGTGGCTCTACTAAGGAGGATGAATCGTACTCTTAGTCATACTACTTAATTCCCAAATAAGTGAGAGCAATCTCTTTGAATGTTGTGCTTGGTGTGCTATAGATATGAATTATCAAAAGGATATCTAAGTATGGTATTAAGTATTCCTATGGGCATCATATATACCCTAGGGTATGTGGAAGAGCCAAACCATATGTGGATTCTACCTAATGTAGTACTACTTGGGAACAAACATAATTGTATAATGGTTTCCAATGATGACCTCATACATATTCTCTATGTGTATGCTTCCTAGTCATATTTTTACTTACTAAAGGATAAATCTATAAGTTTATAGATGTTGGTACATGTCTCTAATCTAAAAAATCTAATTATTGCGAAATAGATGAAATAAATAGGGTCACCTTAGAAACCTTGTAAAGCCCTAAAGTTTAAGGACTACTCTACTAGCCAAACATAAACTTTTTACAACTTCACCAAATTTCATTAATTTAATCCTTTATTGATGAAATTTTGTTCTCTTCACGTTCTTTTGATCTCATGCAAGTTGACCTTCTAAGAGATATTTATAGTGGAACCACTAGAACTTATTGCTTTTTACCCATTCCAAGAGAGTGGACATGTATGGATTGCCACTTCGTCAACATTTACCTCATACGTTTAATTTTTTTCCTAAAACATGTTGGTTCATTATCTTTCCAATGCCCCTAGTGACACTCAACTTGGAGTGTGCACTCTTTAAATATCATTCTTTTGTTAAAATAATTTTCATAAGCCTAACTGGAAGACTAGAAAAAAACCTTAACTTACACAACCTATAACTTCAAAAATATAATTAACTAAAATTTGAAATCTTTACTTCTCTATGTGCCATGTCACCCTTGAAATTTCATTCCATGAAAATGATCCAAAAAAATTATAGAGTAAATTTAAATGGTGATTTGACTCATTTGAAGGAGCCAAACCAAGGACCATCCACTCTAACACTATATGGTATGGACCAAACAACCATATCATAAAATACCTAATTCAATAATTCCATGTCTAATGCACAAGATAAGAAGCTCCATCCAATAGTCAATTGGGTTTATCTTGGGTGGCTGGGAGAAATCATTGTTATCACCCCCACCCAACTTCAATCATTACAAGCGACATGGTGAGCTTTAATGTAATGGTTTCGAGCCTTCTTGTTGAGTTTGAGTAGTTATTGTAATCTCTATAGAACCAAAACATGTATACCCCTCATATGGAATATAAATATATTTCTCATGGGGAAAAAAAGCTTCTTCCAATGAGTCTCCTTGAAGTATATATATGAGACAAAGAATGATAGAAATAAATAATAATAAGTCAACATGACTATAATTAACATAATAGTAATAATAATAATAATAAATGAAGTTTATCGTGAGAGGCTTAACAATGTGAGTGTACTTAGACGGATTCTTGGAGTTCCTTTGCCCTATTTGGTTTACATAAACTTTGATTGTCAATTTAAAGTAGTTATGCCTCCCCTTTCAAAAGTTTTTTTTACTTACTAATTTTGATTACATCTCCCAATGACTACAACATCAGGCATGTATGTGTAACCATTATATTTTATCACTTTTTGTTGAATATCTTACAACATTTTGAGCTCCATTCCAAGATCCATAATATGTGAGCTTTAAGACAAATTTGATAGTTTTAGGACACCCCTATTAGATTGTGAAACAACAATTCTAAAGTGAGGGAGGTTTTGTTAAGTTGATAGTCACATTGTCTCCATAGTGCCATTCAAGGAGATTTCCTTGTGAGTATTTCAAGCCATCATTTCAGGTGATAAAACCAATCAAATGTAGATATGCTTATGAGTTGGTAAACTATGAATATTTTATATAATGTGCTTTGGTCAATGCTACAATTATCTTTCATCAGATAATAGATTTTTCAAATACAAAGTTGAATCCAAAATCTTGCCTCTCTTTGTGAGCTTTGCCAACTTCTTGCATTGGTTTTTCAAATGGGTCTTTTATGTAGTACTATAAAACTTCCATTTTGATTCTCTTGTATGATTTTTATTCAATGCCTATGAGGATATATGTTGCTTCAGAAATGTAACTTATTATTCTCTAAAGAACTAAGTCAAATTCCCTATATTCTCTACCATTGAATTCCTCCTAGTCTCCTTGTGAACTAGTATGATCAAGTTAGTTAATACTAACTTTTATACATTACTCAAAAACACTATATTTTCATATATGTATGGTAGGTTGCACATAAGCCTGATCTATTGATCTTTATAGATGCCTACTCTAATAGATGCAAGTTGATCAATCAACAACTTTATCACCTTCAAATTGCAAATATTGATTCTTCCTTTGACATTACTAGTAAACTGAGTTTTGAACTTAGTCAAAGCTTATTTCTGATACTCTTGTTATCATAAAACCCACACAAGGCCAACCATGCGTCTGTTATTACCTTCTAAGGACACATTCAGGGACATGGAGTCCAATAAAATTGATCATGATAACAATTTCTTCACCGTGATTCTATTTCTTCTAGTGTTGACGATTCACATGCTTTGTAATATTTTGTTGATGGCTCATATGACTCATATGGTTTGTAAGCTTTGGTTGTTTCCTTGCATGGTGAACCAAAGCTCTTTTTTTATTAGGTTGAACTCTATTTTCAATTTCCACAGGTAGAATCATTCATTGTCAAACTTTTCTATAATCCTCACCACTGATGTGGATGTAATTACCTTAGTGATTCTCTTATACCACAATTCCCTAAGAACATATAACTTTTATTATAATTGCTCCACTTAACTCCCAATTTGAACCTTATTTATATGATACCAATTGTTAGAATTGTTCTTTTCCAAGGAAAAAAATGCAATTTTTTTATTCTCATAAAATGAAAAACACCTTCTCCATGTGCTTGTAAGCAAATTACATAGTCCATGGGGATGACCATGTCCTTTGGAATCAAAAGGTTGATCACAATCATGTTCTTTTCATTCTTCATATATTTTAAATTATCAACATATTTATCCCAAAAAGAAACTAAACCTATCAATGTCCAAAAAATGGTGTCCCAAAGTTTTGATAACAAAACTATTACAATGTTGTTTTGTCATTCTGTTAGTAAATTAATATAACAAATGTAATTCATAATCATAATGAAAAATATCTTTCATATACATATCATCAAAATTAAGGATCAACCTTCATAAAAACTACAAGATCAAATTGTACTGCAATGATGTACCTTGAAAAGAGTTTCATAGAAATAGAATCCTAGGAACTAGATATTCCTTCTTTAAATCACACATCGGCTCCATTGTTCAATTATTTGTAGATGTGGGAGAAATGTAATGCTATCAATTAATCCAAAAATCTCCTTTATATGGGTTGCTAGAGCGAACAAAGAAATATTGTGAAAATTATGATTTGATGATTAACATGGAGTCCCCATAAACCTAGAGTGATCACAAACCCTTAGTTTATGCCACTTTTAATAACTTCATGCAAGCCAAAATTCTGCACAATTATTTGTCCCTTTCCCAACCTCATCTTTGACTTTTATAAATAATGTTTTGGTGTAAAACAGAATGTCGCCAATTCCACAACTATGACCTTGTCCTTGGTACAAATTTCAAAAAAAAGGCCTAAAGGTTATTTTGGTCCACCAAAATCTCACCTAATTGTCTTGGGATTTTTTCTTTGTAATTTAGTTTGCATAATTGAAGTGTAGAGCACACCTATGCCAAGGCTTGGTATGCTTGAATGAGTTTATTTCCAAAATAACAAGCTAATTGTTAGAACTATGAAATTCTGAAACTAATATTTTAACTATAATAACGGTTTCTAATCGGCTTGATATTTTAAAATAAGAAAGTATATTAAATTTAATATAGATTATACATAACTTGATATTTTAAATAAATAAAGTATATTAACTTTGATACCAAGTATACATAACTTAATATTTTAAATTACTTTATTACCAATTATACATTGTGGTAAATCGATTTGTCTAACATAAAATAAATAACATTCAAATCAAATATCACCCCACTGTGATGCCATGGTAATGATGAATCACTATGGGTGGGCAAGCACTATGGGTGGGCAAGCCATATGGCTTCCCATGTAACTTCGCTCCATCTCTAGAACATAATATTAAAGGTTCAAGTGGGGCGAGCAAGGTTGGAATTTCAAACCAGAGTCACTCGTCAAATTTGACGGTTTTCACACTTTCCCGGCTTTTTCCCTAATATCAATTAAAGATCTTGATAGTTTTTAAATTTTGAATTGTATTTGATAGGCAAATCACCTATGACGGGCAAATTTCCCATTAAATTCCATCCCTGGCAGCGAGCATCAAATGACTTCGATGCCTTTTTCCTAATATCAAATAAAGATCTTGATGGCTTTACAAAATTTTGAACTGTATTTGACAAGCAAATCACCCAATGACGAGAAAATTTCCCATCAAATTCCATCCCTAGCGGCGAGCATCAAATGAATTCGGTGTGAGTACGTTTGGTTTAACTTCCTCATGATGAAACTATATCATTGCTTGGGATGGCCTTCCGCATGCATGGTTGTGTTCATCACCCTGCGTCAGCATCGACCTCATTTAGAATGCATCTATTTCAAGATTATTCCACCACCTTTTCAAAGAGCTTAGTTATGAAAGGTTCCATTATCCATGTCAGTCATAGTCTCAGTGGTGGTGCACTTGTAGGCTGGGCTAACATTTGGAATTCAATGGTTAACTTAGGCATGGAGCATTGGGGTTGCGCTACATCTAAATATGGGTCCCCTCCCACTAAGCTCATTTTCACGGGCATTTTGGGGCACATCTCACCTACACGTTTACTTATAGTAATTCGGCTTATGCCTCGACTCTCATTCGTCATTTCTTTTTGTCAGCGTTTGTGAGGTTTTTTCTCCCAGTGGGAATCATGATTGGTTGGGGGTCTATTTGGTTGGCTCCACATTCTTCCTCTCCTCTTTATAGACTGAAGCTTATCAATGGTTTCAACCCTGGCATGGTCTTGGATACGGTAATTGTTAGCTTTAAGCAACAACAAATGGTTGTTATAGTCTAGGGGTATTCCTTGGCTCATTGGCTTCTTAGGCACATCATGGATGCACAATGTGTGGAATCATTGGGCTCAAAGACGGGATTTGGTTACGCAAATTTTTGGTAGTTTATGGTCTCATAACACTTGGCTGCATAGAGCAAGTATGATCCCCGATAACCCGTCTCCTCAAAGACAAGCCTAGGTTCAATCTCATTGAGTCAAGACTAATTAAGTTTTGTCACATGGCTTAGAAATATTTGTATATTCCTAGAAATGCTCTATATTTAGCCTCTGTCAAACTTGGGTTTGTGTAGTTTGTGCTCTGCTAGCAATGGTTTGTGTTATGCTCTGCTTTGAATATTTTTGGCATCATTTTTTCCATGTATGATGCAATGATTAGGAAAATCATATGTAATTTTAAGACACTAAATTTGTGTTATTAGTATGGTTTCCCTTCACGCTGACCGGTGACGCAAGGTTGTACCCCATGTAATGTTTTCTTTTACTAATGAAGAGACAAACCTTAACACCAAAAAAACATTCAAATCAAATATAACATTATAAAAATGTAATATAAATAATAAAAATACTACATGCAAATAACACAATCCACATATAAATGTTCACTATAAAATCTTGTCTCACATTATCTCATTCAAAACTAGAACCTATTTATTTAAAATGTTGATTATAACAAATTTATATATTCAATACATTTTATATTTTATAGCAAAAAATAATCTACCAAATCAAAATATTTTCAATCATTTATAGATAATATAAATTTTAGATTAATAATAATTATAAGTTTGAGTAGTGTAGTCTATACAATCCAAATGTTTATGGTTTTTCATGAATCTATTTATGCAATTTTATTATTTAAACAACAAAAAATCACAATCTCACTCATAATTATATCCCAAAAAGCCTACTCTCACAATGTGTCACTTTGCCTAGAAAACAATGGAAATTTCGATACGATTTTGATAAAATATGGTGGAAATTTTTGGAAATCTGAGTTATAACTGTCAAGCTTCAAGATTTTGGGTGCCCATGCGTTTTTGATGGTGATGAATCAATTTATACCATAAAAACACAATTCAAATTGATCTGAACTTAAATAGGAACGCAACAAATTACATACATAACCATAAATACAAAGATGTAGTAGAAATAACACTTCATTTCATTAATATCAAATACTGAAATATGCTTACAAACAGAATGGAAACAAGACTAGCTCGGGCGATGGTAACTTATCTCTGAGAAGAGATGTGGCGGCTACATGCCTCTGAACTGTGTTACAATGAGGCTCAAGGGCCTATTTGTTATTGAAAAACATGAGAAAACACTAAAAAACCAAAACCCTAACCCCAGGAGACGTAACGCCAAGAGTTTGTGGGCCCCGTTGTGATTAGTTGGGCAACCAACTTTCTGGGGTCATAACTTGGTCATATTGTCTTCGTTTGGCACATACGATACCTTGTTGGAAAGGTCTCTCCGAGTACTACAAGATTTGTCACACCTTGCCTAGGGTTATGGGCCTGTAGCAGACCTCAAAAAAATGTTGTTTAGGGGGTCAAAACTGCTCCGAACGTTTAGGATCTCAAAAACTACTAAACATAGTAAATGTTGAAATAAACAAGGAAAAAAATGAAACTGACCAGAGGTCTAAGTGGAATAGGTGGGTGGCCACCAATATCCACTTCGATCATTCCTTCCCCCTTGGGAAGCAATGGTCCCCATTGCTTGCAGAGCTTCCATGAGGTGAGGAAATTTCTGTTGAACCTAGTCTTTGGTGAGCCACTTGACTTGGTGCAAGATTTGGCCAACTTTGACAACTCGATATAGTTGGATCTTCTGCTGGCGAGTGTTCTTGACCTATGTGTCCATAATTCAATCAGTTCTAGTATGTTCCATGCAGTCTGGGTTTAACTCTGTTGGTGTGAGTTGTTCTGCAATGTCTAATGTGTCCAATAATGGTGGGATGTATGGCTGAAGGCAGTCCACATTGAACACTGGGTGCAGGCCAAGGAATGGGGGAACGTTGAGCTCAAAATAATTGTCTCCCACAATCTTGGTAATGGTGTAAGGACCATATCAGAGTGGTATGAGCTTTTGATGGGCTCTGGTAAGACATTCTTTCTGCAAATGCAACCAAACTTTGTTTCCCACCAGAAATGTGTGTGGCACCTGATGTTGATCATGTCACTTCTTGTACTTGGTATTTGACTTCTCCAAGATGTTGTGAACTTGTTGGCTGATGTGTTGAATGCGTTCAAAAAATCTGGTCGCTTTATAAACCTCGAACAATGCATGTGTGGATTCTATTTGTGTAGTCATATGAGGCATGGCAACATCAATCAAACACAATGGTTGAAATCCTAGGCCCACTTAAAAGGGACTGCGAACAGTCGATCTATGGATAACTCTATTATAACTGTGTTTCACATATGGGAGACTTCCCTCATCCCAGGTTCGAGGATGCTTGGAGTTATACATGCAGAGTATGTGCATTATCATCATATTGACGACCTTTGTCTGGCCATCAGTTTGGGGATAGAAATAAATCGACTTGGTGAGCTTGGTGTCCAATAGTGTCCAGAGGCTTGACTAGAATAATATTGTGTTATGGAGGTGGAAATCAGGAACTCTCTTTCCATCTACTAGCATTTGCTATGTGGAGGAAAACTCTAGATCATTTTTGTATATTTGCAGCCATCTAGAGGTCTCATGACCACAAGAGTTGAGAACAATAGTTAGTGTTGCAACTGGGGGCCGGTTGAGGCAGTCTGCAACATGAATGGTGTTTCTCTTTCTGTATTTAATGTTCAAGTGGAATTGTTGCAGATATGTAGACCACTTCTGATGGTGATCTTTCTGCAACTTCCCCCATGTCTGTATAAACTGAAGAGGTCAGTGATCGGTGTGGATGGCCATCTCCTTCCCCATAATGTAGTGCTTCCACTGTCGGAAATCCTGCATGATGGAATACATCTCTTTATCATTGGCGAGGTACTTCAGAAGTGTAGCGGAAAGTGTCTCACTATGATAGGCCACTAGATGCTCGTGTTGGGTGAGGATTGCACTAATAGCATAATCGGAGGCATCTGTCTTGATTTCAAATGGTTCCTACAGGTCTAGCAGTGTGAGTACCGGTGCAGAGCAAAGGTGGTGCTTCAACGCAACGAATGCCTTATGTTGGGACTCAGGCTAGGAAAACTTTGCTTTCGCCCCACCCTTAGTAATCTGACTCAAAGGCCAAGTAATATGGGAGAATCCCAACACGAACCTCCGATAAAAAATTTCAAGGCCCAAAAAGTTGTGAAGCTCCATTAGATTGGTCGAGGCTAGCCAATCCCGAATGAATTGGACCTTAGTCGGGTCCACATGCATGCTACGCTCATCTATGATGTAACCCAAGTATTGGACCTGGCTCATGCCAAAGGTGCATTTCTCCAAGTTGACACAGTTTGTGTTGTCGAAGGGTTTGAAGGACCTACCGAATGTGTTGCAAGTGTTATTCCCAACTCTTCCTAAAGATGAGGATGTCGTTCTAATTAACCACCACGAACGAGTTGGTGAAGGGCCGCAAGATGTCATCCATTAGCCTCATAAAAGTAGTAGGGGCATTTGTTAACTCAAAGGGCATAACCAACCATTCGAAAAGGCCTTCCTTGGATTTAAAGGCGGTCTTCCATACATCTATGGGCTCTATTGGAACCTGGTGATAACCAGATTTCATATTGATCTTGTTGAAATACTTTCCCCCCTTGATTTGGTCCAATAGGTCATCAATTTGTGGGATTGGATACTTGTTCCTAAAAATGATTTTATTTAATGCCCATTAATCAATGCAGAGCCTCCAGATCCCATCCTTATTCTGTACAAGTACAATTGGGCTCCCATAAGGCGAAGAACTTGGCCGGATGTGCCCTTTTTGCAGCAACTCTTGGATTTGCCGCTTGATCTCTTCATTTTCCAAAATGGAGCAATGATATATTGACCCGTAGGGTAGTGGTGCTCCGAGAGTCAGATTGATCGAATGCTTGACCTGACAATGCAAGGGTACCCCTGTGGGTGAGGAGAAGATGTCCATGTATTCTTCCACGACAGTATCCACTTGCTTCTGTTGCTTGGAGGAACCTTTCCCGGGGGCCATGGATGTGGCTACGACCTTACCCTTACTTTGAGAGTGAATCAGAAAGAAACAAATTTCTTAGTTTGGGAGATGACCTTACTGCATTATTTCGTAGAGATCAAGGAGATAGCGGTAGGTGGGGCTACCTTCGGTATCTTGTATAACTTACTACCCAAAGAAATAATAATAGAGCAAGGTCTAGACTCATATTCAACATGTTGCTTCCATAAGTATGGTTGTCCTAATAATACATCACAAACTTCAAGAGGAGAAACATCACACAATGCCTCATCCATGAAGGGCTTGATGTTGCAGGGAAGATGACATTGTTGGCTGACGCGAAGATCTCATCCTTGGTGAAGCCACTCGATGGTGTATGACTCTGGATGTGTTGTAGTCAGTAGGACTAGTCGCTTCACGACCTCTACTGAAATGAGGTTCTTTTGGCTCCTGTTGTCGACAATGAACTGCAGCGTAGAACATTTCACCCATATATGTGAGTGTAATAGGCGTTCCCCCTTTTCTGGATCTTCAAGCTCGATCTTCTGGATCTTGGTGGTGGCCACAGTGGCACTAGGCTTCGCGTCAATCATCTGCTTACCCTTGTCATTCCCCTTGTCAGGCTCTGACTCAGAGTCGGAACATGCGTTTGACTCAGAAGCCTTCAGCTCGGCCACCAGTGACTACTTGGCCCGACACTCACTTGTGTTGTGAGTGGATCTCTTATGAAACTCACACCACTTTCGCGTGTCCTTCTTTGCCTTTGCGGTGTCGTTCTTTTCTTACGAATTCGGTGGGTTATCCTGAGTCACCCCGCCTTGGATTTGCCCTTTGTTCTATGGTTTGGGGGCGCCTTTCCCTTGCTTTAGATTCGAAAATCTAAAGTCTCGCTTTTTTTGTTTAAACTTCTGCTCAATCTTGATAGCGTACCTGTATGCCGTGTTGAGCGAGGAGATGTCTAGGAATTCCATCTCATCTTGGATGTACTTGTGTAGGCATTCGCGGTACTTGAGTACCAAATGTTTCTTAGAGTCCTTGATACCCAACTTCGTGTGAAGCGTATGGAAAAAATTAGTTAACTCTAGGACATCCTGGTCTCTTCCCTGCCGTATTGTGATCCACTTCATGTATTTATCCTCATAGCTCCCGACAGGGTAGTACTGCTCCTTGATGGCATCCTGGAACGAATTCCAAGTGGGTGCGGTTGAAAATAGTGAGAGTGTACTTTCATCTTTCTTCTCACAATAAGTTTCACCCCAATCCTTGACATGGGGGGCGGCTTTGAGAAGTGAAAAAGTAATCCTTTCCTGGTTGGAAAAATCATGAACATAAAAATATCCTTCTAGAAAATTTAACCATTTATCTACGACGTCCACATCTATTTGACCTTCAAATATGGGGATGTCAAAGTTAACTTGTACCTTAAAGGGCTTGGTGCTTCCAGAGTAGTTGTCGAAAGTAGATGGCTCGCTTTTGGGTAGTTGCTGAAGGATTTGGGCAAAGTTGTTCATCATCGCATTTCTTTGTCACTCGAGGGTTTCTTCGAGCAAGATTTTGAAAGGATCTCCTGCCCCTTCGTATTTCTTCTCTTCCACCATGGGAGGTCGTCGTGATTTGTGAGGATGGTCTTGCAAAGATTCAATAAGTTTGAGCCCTAACTCCTTATATCCTGATCTCATTGGGGACATGCAAAGAAAAACATAGAAAGAGTAGACCGCTCTGATACCACTCATCCAAACTTAAAGAACACAAAAAATTACAAATATAACCATGAATACATAGATGCAACATAAATAACACTTCATTTCATTAATATCAAACACTGACATATGCTTACAAACATAATGGAAACAAGACTAGCTCGGGTGATGGTAGCTTATCTCTAAGAAAAGAATTAGTGGCTACATGCCTCTAAACAATGTCACAATGAGGCTCAAGGACCTATTTATTAATGAAAAACATTAGAAAACCCTAAACAACCAAAACCCTAACCCCAGGAGATGTAACACCGAGAGTTTGTGGGCCCCGTTGGGGTTAGTTGGGTAGCCAACTTCCGAGGGTTATAACTTGGTCATATTATCTTTGTTTGCCGCGTACGATACCCTGTTAGAAAGGTCTCTCTGAGTACTACAGGATTTGTTGCAAGCGACTTCGGGCTTGCAACAAATCTCAAAAAACATTGTTTAGGGGGTCAAAATTGCTACGAAAGTTCAGGACCCGAAAAACTACTAAAATAGTAAACGCTGAAGAAAACAAGGAAACAAATGAAACCCATTAGAGGTCTAAGTAGAATAGCTGGGTGGCCACCAATATCCACCTAGACGTCCATCAATGTAATATAAATAATAAAAATACTACATGCAAATAACACAATCAACATATAAATCTTCACTATAAAATCTTGTCTCACATTATCCCATTCAAAAATAGCTCAAAAAATAATATAAGGCTTCATATATGTGAGGATTTGATATATCTTATAACCTATTTATTTAAAATGTTGATTATAACAATTTTTATATTCAATACATTTTATAAAAAATAATCTATTAATCAAACCATTTTCATTCATTTATAGATAATATAAATTTTAGATTAATAATATTTATAAATTTGAGTAGTGTAGTCTATACAATCTAAATGTTTATGGTTTTTCATGAATTTATTTATGCAATTTTATTATTTAAACAACCAAAAATCACAATCTCACTCATAATAATATCCCAAAAACCATGCTCTCACAAGTTGCCCATAAAACAATGGAAATTTCGATAAGATTTTGATAAAATCTTTTAGAATTTTTTTGAAATCTGAGTTATAGCGGTCAAACTTCAAGATTACAAGAGATTTTTCGGCGTAAATCACATGATATTTCATTTGTCGATGCGTTTCGAACCAACCAGTTTGGTTCATCGTCAGGACAAGTTGAAGAATAAGATCAAGCTTTGCATGTGAAATAGTTAAAGCAGAACCTCCAACGGCTATAATTCTTGACTAGGCAATGGCTATATTGACCAACAACTAAATTTGACTGGGGATCAGTTAGTTGGACTAGGGGCATAAATATATTAAATTAAAAGTTAGTTATATTAAGTCAGAGGGACATATGACTTCACCTTTTATTTAGAAATAAATAAATAAATATATATATATATATAATATATATATATATATATATATATATATATATATAATAATAAAGTAGATTTTAAATGGTTATTAAGTTAAAAGTTAGTTATATAAGGTATTAACTATTTATTAAATCTATAAAAATATAAATATTAGAATAAGTCAAGAGTTAGAAAGAATAAGATTGTAATATTTTAAATATTCATATTAAATTAATTGTTTATCTAATTGTTAAATTAATCTAGAGGAGCTCTCTTAAGGCCCATTGTCAACACCATTGGAGGTCCTACCTACCTTCTTGCAAAGTTCCTTGCGTTAAGGCTGAAGCCCTTAGTTGGCCATACGGAGTCCTTCGTAAAAGACTCTGCTTCCCTTATTGATGAGCTCAAGGACATTAAGCTTGACTCTGGGGACATCCTTGTTAGTTTTGATGTATTTTCCCTATACACTTGCACCCCTATAAATGAGGCCATGGAGCTAATCAACCGCCTAACAGATCCTGACACTGCTCAGTTAGTTGAGATTTGCCTCACTTCTACCTTTTCTAGTTTTGAGGGTAAGTTCATTGAGCAAACCTATGGGGTTGCCATGGGTTCACCCCTATCCCCTGTTGTTGCTAATCTTTTTATTGAAGATTGTGAATCCAAGGCTCTAAACTCAGCCCGCTTCCTGCCCAAGCTTTGGAAAATGTATGTAGATGACACCAATGTCATCTGGTCTCACGGCCAAGACGAGTTAGATCTCTTCTTCGATCATCTCAACAATCAATCCTCGGCTATTAAGTTCACTAAGCAACAAGAAGTTGATGGTTGCCTCCCTTTCCTTGATATTCTTATTTCTAAGAATAATGATGTTTCTCTCTCCCACCAGGTGCTTCGAAAGAAAACACATACGGAGCAGTATCTTCATGCTAGTTCTCACCACTTCCCGGCTTAGAAGATGGGTGTTCTCAATACCCTTGCTACTCGTGCCCTAAGGATCTCAGATAAAAAGAGCTTTGAGAAAGAAAAATCCCATCTCCTTGATGTCTTTGTTGAGAATGGTTATACTAGATACATGGGTCAGAAAGCTTTCCTCAAAGCTGCCAAGAATTCTCTAACTAAAGAGAACCGAAGGAGCGGATTCTAGGTGTCCACCTTCTGTTTGTTCAGGGAACCACTGATAAGATTGCAAGGATTCTTAAGATTCATAATGTCCCCGTGACCTTTAGGCCCATCAACACCATTCGTAAGTCCCTCAGATCAGTGAAGGATCCTATCGACCCTAAGGATATGAAAGGGGTGTATATTATCCCTTGTTCATGTGGGACCCCCTATATTGGTGACACTGGTCGCTCCATTAATCAAAGGATTAGTGAGCACGCAGCTGACCTTAAACATAGGAGAACCAAGTCTTCCGCTTTAGCAGAGCATGCAGAAAAAACCAAACATCATGTTTGTATTGAGGAGACTAGTGTTATTGCTAGAGTTTCACAATTCCGTAATCAGAAATTTAGGGAAGCCCTTGAGATTGAAAATAGACCGAACAATCTCAATAGAGAGGATGGCTGGAAGATTAGTAGTTGCTGGGTCCCAGCACTCTCTTCCTAGTCGTTTTCCTCCTTTCCCCCCTCCCTTCTTTTTTGGCTTATGCTAATAATTTTAACTGATAGAAAATATAATTACTTGTATAATAATAAGTTAATTTATCAATTAAATATACGATTAATTATATCTGAATATTTAAAATATTTTTATTCTTTCCTACCCTTGTCTTTTTCTAATATTATTATTTTTAAACTATTAATACCTTTTATAACTAACTTTTATCTAATAAAATTAATTTATTATTATATATTTATAAATAAAATTTATAAGTAGTTAAACCTTTAGGCATAATCATATAAAAATTAATTAAATCCAGATAATTAATTAAAAAATAAATAAAAAAATTTCTAAATTAAATTTAACAATAAATAAACAATTAATTTAATAGAAATAGTAAAATATTATAATCTTATTCTCTTGAACTATCTAATATTTATATTTATATATTTTATTAACTAGTTGATACCCGAAAAAAATAAACTTTTAAACTTAATAAACCATTTAAAATCTATTTATTATTATATTTATTTATATATAATATATATAAAAGGTGAAGTCATATGTCCCTCTGATTTAATATAACTTTCAATTTAATATATTTATGCCTCTGGTCCAACTAACTGATCCCAGTGAAATTTAGTCGTTGGTCAATATAGTCGTTTCCTGGTCAAGAATTATAGCCCTTGGAGGTTCTGCTTTGACTATTTAACATGCAAAACTTGATCTGATTCTTCAACTTGTCTTGACGATGAACCACACTCATTGATTCGAAACCCGTCGACAAATAAAATATCATGTGATTTACGCCAGAAAATCTTTGGTAAACTTGATATGGAAGAAAAGCCTCAATTCAACAAACTTCAAAATTTGAAGTGCCCATAAATTTTTTATGATAGTGAATCTATTTCTACCATAAAAACACAATTCAAACACTCATCTTAAAAAAAACAAAACAAAACAAACTAAATTCCAACTATATTTTTCAACTCAAATAAAATCCATCACATAATTAAAAAAAATAATATATATAATATATTATATATATATATAAAATACTTTAAAACATACCCATTATTAATGGATTAAATACATTTGTTTCGCAGACTATACACCTTTGACCGTTAAATCCATCCATCCTATTTCTTCTTGTTGATGGAACCGAGTATCACGTCATCGTATCACACTCAATCAGCTACCCCTCTACACACGGCAAACAATTGTGGGTTTATCATTAAAAAAATCATTAACTATTCAAAAGCCCTACTTCAGTCTGTCATAAATGTTTGCTTACGCTTTATAAACATACTTATGTATTCTTTATTTAGTTATCTATTACCAATATGATATCAACTGTCTTAATAAATATTTTGGAGATAATTACATTTAAAAAAAAGTTTTGTTTGGTTTGGTTTATTATGAGGATAAGATAGAGAATCAAATTTCGACATCTAATTAAATAAATAAGAAGATAAGAAGAGTGATATAGAAAAACCTATTTTTAATAGTTAGAATTTAATTATTAGAAATCAAATAATAGTTAAGTCCAAAATTAAATAATAAAAAGTCACACAATCTATCAAAATTTATTAAAAAATAAAAACTAAATCCAATAAAAACCAAATAAATACTAAAAAAAAAATTACCCCAATATATAATTTTATTATTTAAAATTAAAATTTATATATTTAAATTTAAAAGAAAATAAATATAGGAAATTACTCTTATATTTAAACTTCCTTAATAATTGAAACCATCTCAACCTCGTTAACAAAAAAAACTTGATTTCATTCAAAAAGTTTAAAACTATTATGAGAATTTCCTAGACAAACCCTGCCTCGTTTTCAGAGACTATCCAATAAAGCTTATCACATGGTTGATAACACCTCGACAATGGTATTGACATTCAATATTATAGTTTATTTGTTTTACATTTTGGAAGGGTTTTTTTGTATATTTTTTGGTTTAATTTGTGTAAAATATGATAAGAATTTTTTGGAATCACAATTCGAGTGCTCTAAAGGTTTTTGAGGGTGTTGAATCTATATATACCTAAGCGACTGGATTCGTCCTATGGGCCCCATGAATCCGAATCCATCATGTCCGACACGATTCTCTCGAAATTCGTGTCCAAAAAACATGACACATCGTGTCCTTTTTTGCCGCGTCGAATCTGACTGCGTGTCACGATTTTGGCAGCGTGTCACAATTTTGGGAATCGTATCCTATTTTCCAGGACTCGCTAAGAGGAAAAAGTGACTTGCACGGGTATAAAAAGGGCGTATTTTCTCATTACAGCCACACATATTTTCGTTCGGCAAGTGTTTTGTGAGCTATTGGCAAGTGGAGAAGGGTTAGTAGCAAAGAGTTAAGGGAGCAGAGCATCCAACAAGGAGATTCAACCACCAGGTAAGTGCATTTCACTTCTATTTTTTTGCATTTCTTACAACAGTTTGTATATGTTGTGCATATTTTGTTCATTTCTTTTACAGTATTCATGGCTCAATCAAACACAGCAATTAGGGGGCAAAGGAAGGGCAAGAATGTCATGGGTGGAGATGCCCCTCCTCCCCCAATATCATCAGAGTCTGTTGCAAGTAATGTTGAGGGAAGAGGAGGACCTAAAGACAATGATAAATATTCATTGTGGAAATATGTCACAAGAGAGGATGGGCCAAACACCAAGGGAAAGGGAGGAGGCAATGTGCAATGGAAATGCAGCTTTTGTCACATTTCTTTCAAAAGCACATATTACCGTGTGAAATCACTTTTGTTGGCTTTACCTGGTTGTGGGATTGGAGCTTGTAAAGTTGTTTCTTTACAAAAGAGAAAAGAATTGGAAAAGGAGGCCAGTGTTGGTATGGAACATGTGGCTTCAAAATAAAAAAACCCCAAGAATGAAGACCCCCTTCCATTTTTGAGGAAAGCCACCACCAAATTTCCATTTGATATTTCTACTTCTACTGGGGGACAAGCATCAAAAAGAAGAGCACTTGGTCCAATGGACAAGATTTTCTAAAAAGAGAGACGGGAAGAGCTTGATCTCACCATTGCCTTCTTCTTCTATCAAAACTTCATATCATTTAATGTTGCACCTTCACCTCTATTTATTGAGATGTGCCGAGCTCTAACTCAAGGGGCTCCAACAGAATATGTGCCTCTTGGGTCAGAAAAGCTGAGAACCACATTGTTGACAAAGGCAAAAAAAGAGGTGCAAAAAATGCTTGAGCCTATTGTAGCATCATGGCCAACATCTGGGGTTAGCATTGTTTCTGATGGATGGACAGATCCAGCACGACACCCAATCATC
>APFE030050803.1:0-56824 GCA_000404065.3 Pinus taeda
TTCCCCTTCGAGGAACATCTGCGAAGAGTGATTCTGCTAGCCATCCTTGTAACACTGTCGTGATTGGAAAGTTCCAAATCTTACCTGGAATCAGCTGCTACCCGAAAATATCACTCGTTCCTCGAAAACGAGTCTTCTTTAAGCTCTTTTCACCTGACTCGTACAAAATGAAAAGATTGCCGAGCGATTGGCCTCTCCTGCTCGTTAAAAGGCATCGGAAGTGCTATCCCTCCTTTAGATTTTAGTCTTTTTGGACCTGAGGGATTATTACACAAAAAGATCGAGCACTTGTCTTGTTCGGCTTGTTAAAACTATCGAAAATTCATCCCTTTTGTATTATTTTATGCTTTTTCGGACTTAAGGGATTATACAACGAAAAAGAATCTTCAGAGTTTTCTTTCCGTTTCTTTCAGACTCTCTAAAATTGAAAGAGACCGAGTTATCTTTGTCGTTAAAATAGTTAAAACTAAATAGCGACAAACTCATCCAACAGGACGAGAACAAGTTTCACTATCGCTAGGCTCGCTAAAATATAGCGACAGATTTGCTCGAAGGGCGGATTATAGAACAAGCATATGTTATCCTCCTCAAGCTTGACAAAAATAAAGAGGTACTGGTCAGCAATGACTGGGGAAAATTGGGAAGAAAACAAGAAGAAACTTTATTGGTAGCAAGTCGCTCTTGAACATGACACTTTCCTTCCGCATCCATGTCGGGTTGGGTTCTTCTGTTCACTGGTCTTCACCATTGGTCCGTCACACCATCCATCTCTGGGGTTAATGCTACCAATCCATCATCAGTGTCGTCGATATGTTCAAGAGAAGTCATTCAGAAAATTCACTTGAGTCTCACCCACTGCAATACATTCATGCTTCACTCCTTCATGACCGCCACCCTGAACCCCATATCGTCAGTTTGTTTTCACCTCCAAAATCATTTGCTTAGTTCCATGTCGTTGATGTGGGATTCATTAAGGCCCTCCTGCGACGGGTCGCTTCTTGTCGACATCAGCTCATTATCCAAGAAGTTGACTTAGGAACAACCCTTTCATTACTTTGAAGCTTACATGCCTCAATGGCAAGTTTCTCACTTTCGGCGACAAGTTTACGTCAATGACCTTCGACCGAGAGATTTTGTGTCGTGTTCGACGCCAAGTCCTTTTTCGCACCACGTGAATTGTACTGTAGTACCTTGAGGGTCATTGTCATTATTGGTGATTCCTCTCACGCCTGTTAACAGCTTACATCATTGGCTGGTAATCAGGTGATGTCTTTTCATGTTCGACCCCAACACATTTTTCACATGGATCGACTTGTACTCCGAGTGAAGATTGGTCGAGTTTGAAGACCCCGGATCTAGTTTCATCCATCTGGGCTGCGCTATATTCAGGAATATAAAAACATCCAGTGTACATGAAAATGAGTTTATAAAGCTGAGCATGGGAATGCCTGCCTCAGCCAGATCATGGAAAAAATGTTGTCAAATAATGTATTGTATTGTATCTTATTACAGGTCGCCTCTCAGCTCAGAAAAACTTCAGATCCTCATAGTAAAGCATTTCACCTAGCATAAAAAATTATTAACGACCTCATGCTTTAGGGGGCAACTGTTATAGACATTTTTCGGCACTTCAACCCCAATCACAAATGTCCATAAACTGAGGGCTCTTAAGTCCCTAAAAGGGTTGTTTCACTGCCTAAAGGAACAAGGTCAACTGATTACATCATCTCCCAGAAGTTCTCCACTGAAAACTTCTCAAAAATGGTCAAAACTGGACCATATTGAAAGCTCCATGCAGAGGGTGCGATGCATATCACCTTCCCAATGTACAGGGTGCGATGCATACTGTTTTGCTCCTCTGTAGGGTGCGATGTTCAGGAATGGACAAATGGCAGGGACCAAAATGTGAGGTGGAAGATCATGGAATCTTCCAGAAGCTTCCCCTCTGACGCTTGCCACTCCATTTTCGACCAGGGATGAGTAAGAGATCTTCATTCTCCAAGTGGAAGCAGGAACTATCAAAGAAATGACACTAATCAAGATCCCAAAAGATGACTCACCTCTCTGTAATCATCTATATATGGATCCCTCATCACTGAGATCTGGAGGCTGGAATTTTGTGACTTATAGAGAAGTGTTGTTGGTATTCTGGTGTGCATTCACAGTGTTGGGTGATTTTGCTTTGCTTGAGGTGAAAGAAGGGCTTCGTAGCTGGAGGATGATGCTGGGTCAGAGCTGCTCATGGTTTTAATCCTTTTGCTACTTTTTATCTGAATAAAGCTATTCTTGTTTCCTTCCATATCCTGGTGTACTTGTTTAATATATGCATGTATATGGTTAATGCACATCTAATCCTGCATTATTTATGAATTTAGATCCTTGTTTCTTGCATAGTAGTATGTTGCTGTGATTTCACAGGTCCTTTTGAAGCTGAGAAGACAAAGAACAAGCGGCAAAACTCTATCAAGAAAGAGAGGAAATCGAGCGCAAGACTCAGGTTGGCCCTCTGGGTTCTCCTCTCATCTATTTTCATAAAAGGAATCAATAGTAGGCTTTGATTGTTTGTTTCTAAGATAGCCACCCATCTTAGTGGGAATAGCAGCATCCGTGTGGACATTATTCTCGTATAACAATATATATCGTTTGTTGAATATTTCTATGTATGTTGTTATTTGTGATATCACTTGGGTCATAGGTTTTGTTCATTTGAACATGGTTTTTTATTCGTGGTGATTTTTTTGGATGTCAGTTTTGGGATCGATTCTTGGCGTGATTGTCTTTCTTCCTTCTCAGTTTCTTGATCTTAGGTTTCCACTGTTATTGTTATTACATAACTAGTGGAATTTTTTGTTATATTTAAGATGATTGTCTCATGGCATTTGATTCGTTCTTTTCTTTGGTGAGGAATAAATGTTTCCATAAAGACAAGTCATTTACTCTCTCTCTCCTGGGGTAATAGGCGTCTCCTTTTTACATCGATTTGGTAAATACTGGTGACAGTTGGGCACTTTTTGTGCAGATAACGAGATTGGCCATGAGTATCCATAATTCCCTAGACCTAGAGGATTCAATTCAAATCACTCTGGAGACTAATGCCTTGTATGCGCGAGATCAGACTGGGATTTTGTCGTAGGGTCTGCCAAATTTGGGGAATTTGGCTTCTCGTTGCGAAAGGCGTGTGCATGTTGGTAGGATTTCACAGGGTGGTGGGTCTAAGGTTGTTGATGGATTTAAATCTTCCCATGCTAACAATGGTCATAGTAAAAAAGAATTAAAGTAAGTCTAGAGATCATGTCACCCTTTTCACACTTGATTTTCCAGAGCTTGTCTTTCAACACCAGCTTCCTCTGATCGTTTCTGTTCTGATATAGATCCTTCAATGTTTTCCACATTGAAAATGGTGTCTCCTTCCCATGGAGACTCGAGACTATGTCGTCTCGAACTCCCTCCAGAAGAATTGTCCTCGCTCTAGCCACACATTTCTTCCATTCCACCAACTCTATAGCATTAGCCGTTGTTGGCTTGGGGACTTCTTGATCAATGAAGTCCTTTAGACCATTGTCCTCTAATACTGCTTCAATTAAGATATTAGAGGAAATTAAGGTGACATAATCTTTAGCCTTCATGGCACCTCGAAGTAGAGCTAATGCTTTGTGTAATCATGTTATATTTCCACTTGTATGATAATACAGAGATCAGGGTTTTTAGCTGAGGCTTTCCCCAGAGTATACTTTTACGTTCATGTGTTTGATTTCTTCTTCTCTGTTATATGTGTTCTGATTGATCTAGCTCAAATTGATTAAGCTTCTACAAAGTTTGTTTGTAGAAGTATATCAAGTATTTTTCTTTACTATATTGCATTATCAGGTGATCTACAGTGGGAAATTTCTGCATGGTATCAAATCTAGGTTTTGTAGAAAAAGTTCTACATGGTATTGGAGCAAAGGTTTTGTAGGAAAAGTTCTACAGTTTATTAGAGCAAAGGTGATCAAAGCAGTGAACAATATACAAAGAAGAAAATTCGAAGTAAAAAAAATATTAGGCCGCGAGTTTTCATAGCAAATCTGAAAATTTTTGTTGAAAATAGCAACAAGAAATGCTAAAAATATCATTGTTATAAATATGATTTCATGATATACTCCAACTCTGTTGGAAATAGAAAAAGCAGAAATGCTAAAAATAACATTGCTATAAATAGCATTTCGGGATATATTCCAATTTTAATTTGTCCTTGAATTAAAATTGAGAATTCAAATTCGAATTTAGTCTCACTAGCTGTTTGAAAATTAATTAATTAATTCATCTTGAGTTAATTAGTTGGAGAAATTCAAACATGAAGTCTTTGTGAAGACATGCAACAATTATCCCTTTGATTGAGGAAGTTATCCCTTAATTAAGGAGATAAGGATGAGTTGTAATTAGTTAGCTCTTAACTGAGTAAGTCCAGTTAGATTAGTTCCAAACAATTTGTGGAACTAATTGTGAGTTCAGTCAGTTAATGCATGCATGCATGCAACTAGTGTTCTCCAAATAACTAAATATTCTCTCGTAAATAACTCATGCATGTCAGTTAATAGAAAGACCCAGTTGAGATTAAAGACAAGGACATTGTACTATCAGTTGGAGGAATTTTCCTATATAGGAAACTCATCCATGTAGAGGAATTATCTCCTACAGGATTGCGCAGTTATTTCAGAGGTTAGTGAGCAGTGTGTGAGGTAATTACACACAAGTGGCAGCTTGATGACCCAGGAGAAACTACGCAAGGAAATAGGAGGGCAGAGGATAAGGTTTGTGCAAAGCCTTTGACTATCTATGAGCAACATTGTTAGATTGTACTGAAAGCAGGATAGTTTGTGAGCTAATGCTTTGTGTAATCTAAACATATTTGCACTTGTATGATAATACAGAGATCAGGGTTTTTAGCTGAGGCTTTCCCTAGAGTATTCTTCTGCGTTCATGTGTTTGATTTCTTCTTCTCTTTTATATGTGTTATGATTGATCTAGCTCAAATTGATTAAGCTTCCACAAAGTTTTTTTGTAGAAGTAGATCAAGTATTTTGCTTTAATATAGTGCATTATCAAGTGATCTATAGTGGGAAATTTCTACATGGTATCAGAGCTAGGTTTTGTAGAAAAAATTCTACGTGGTATCAAAGCAAGGTTTTGTAGGAAAAGTTCTATAGTTTATCGAAGAAAAGGTGATCGAAGCAGTGAACAGTATACAGAGAAGAAAATTCGAAGTAAATAAATAAATAATAAAAAACAAAATAGAAATAATAATAATTATTAATTATTATTATGATAAATAAAAGAAAAAAAAAATAAATTAAATTAAAAAAAAAATAAATAAATAAATAAAATTGGGCTACGAGCTTTCAAAGCAGATCTGAACATTTTTATGCAAAATTTTTAGAAATAAATAGCAGATCTGGATTCCTTGCGGAAAAAGACCCAAATTCAAAAAAAAAAAAAATTGGTTGAATCGGAGTACGAATGAGGGAGATACCACTGATTTAAAATCAGCGCTTTTTTTAGAAAATTTTGTGACGGCGGGAAAGATGAAACAAATTAGTGTGCTAGCCAAGAACTAGTATGCACTTGAGGTACAAGATGCATGCAAAGCCTTGAGTAGCAAGGCAAAGGTTAGATACTTGGTGGTTGAGAGGGAGAGTAAATTACCTCTCAACATGCAGCGCCAGAAGAAGTCTCAAACAATTGTGGAGGAGCCACAATTGGTGAAGCAGCTTTAGGAGGTTGTGGAGCAGCCACCACTGGAGAAGAAGAGAGGAGACCGAGTAGAGGCATTCACTCATGCAAAGACCTCCAGTAAGGGGAAATTTCGAGCCAAGTGGGCAGAGGGATCACATGCAGCCATACCTCCAGGTGAGACTTGGGGTGATGTGAAGTGATAGTCCCAATAAGGTTGAAATAGGGGTAGGATCCTTGAGGTACCCAACCTCTTTGATTAGACCTTGCTACGAGAGCCTCGACGAGGAGTAGCAGGACTGGCTGAGTGGGTAGAGACAGATGCAGATGGAGTGGCATAGGGAGCTTCAACATCAGAGGGTGTTTCTAGCCCAACAGGGAGGTCAATTGGGAGATCAGTTACTTAATTCTCAGTAACTGAGTTGCATTGCAGCAGTGGGCTGCACGATGCAAGATGATGAGAGGAGGTGTAGTTAGGATGCAGTGATAGGAGATAGGACCAGGAGTAGCATGGATGCAGCAGTAGGAATCAATGTGATTGATGTAGTCAGAGATCAAAGTGATAGAGGCTAGAGCAGTTAGATATTGAAAAGCACAGAGGTGAAGAGTTTTCAGTCGACAAAGGCAATAGCAGTCAGAGACTTTGATGACAGACGCATCATTCTAATTCAGGTTGGATATTTTTTGTGTTTCTGGAGTTGCTGGAGCAACAACACTTGAGAGAAGTGTTGCGTGCAGAGCATTCCAAAGGTTCAGGATCGGGTTCGAGTTGAATGCCTTTCTTGTTGAGAGGGAGTGTTGAAAATAGCAACAAGAAATGCGAAAAATAGAAATGTTAAAAATAATATTGCTATAAGTAGAAGTTTAGGATATACTCCAACTTTGTTGGAAATAACAAAAAATAGAAATGTTAAAAATAACATTGCTATAAATAGCATTTTGGAATATATTCCAATTTTAATTTGTCCTTGAATTAAAATTGAGAATTAAAATTCGAATTTAGTCTCACTAGTTGTTTGAAAAATAATTAATTAATTCATCTTGAGTTAATTAGTTGGAGAAATCAAACATGAAGTCTTTGTGAAGACATTCAATAGTTATCCCTTTGATTAAGGAAATTATCCCTTAATTAAGGAGATAAGGATGAGTTGTATTTGAGTTGTAATTAGTTAGCTCAGTTAACTGAGTTAAGTCCAGTTAGATTAGTCCCAAACAGTTTGTGGAACTAATTGTGAGTTTAGTCAGTTAATCCATGCATGCATGCAACTAGTGTTCTCTAGATAACTGAATATTCTCTCATAAATAACTCATGCATGTCAGTTTAGAGAAAGACCCAGTTGAGATTAAAGACAGGGACATTGTACTATCAGTTGGAGGAGTTTTCCTATATAGGAAACTCATCCATACAGAAGGAATTATCTCTTTCAAGATTGCGCAGTTATTTCAGAGGTTAGTGAGTGGTGTGTGAGGTAATTACACACAAGTGGCAGCTTCAGGAACCAGGAGAAACTGCGCAAGGAAATAGGAGGCTTGGAGGGCAGAGGAGAAGGTTTCTGAGAAGCCTTTGACTGTCTATGAGCAGAATTGTTGGATTGTACTGAGAGTAGGATAGCTTGTGAACTAATGCTTTGTGTAATCTGAACATATTTTTACTTGTATGATAATACAGAGATTGGGGTTTTTAGCTGAGGCTTTCCCCAAAGTATTCTTTTGTGTTCATGTGTAATTACTTTCTCATTCTCAGTTATATGTGTTCTATTTGATCTTGCTCAAAATCGATTAAGCTTCTAGAAGTAGATCTTGTATTTTGCTTTAGTATATTGCATAATCTGTTGATCTACAGTGGGAAATTCTACAGTTATCCTCAGTTCTCAAAGCAAAGAACAGTATACAAAGAAGGGAGAAATTCGAAGTTTCAAGTTCCTGATTATAGAATTCAAATTCTTATCACACCTTAAATTTCACCAATGGAGTTCAACGGTTTAAGACTTGAGTATCCCTTGATGGTAGCTCAAATTATATAGCCTGGAAGGATCACATGGAAGTAGTATTAGAGGACAACGGTCTAAAGGACTTCATTGATCAAGAAGTTCCCAAGCTAGCAGTGGCTAATGCTACAGGATTGGTGGAGTGGAAGAAATATGTGGCTAGAGTGAGGAGAATCCTCCCGGAGGGAGTTTGAGACCACATTGTCTCGAGCCTCCATGGGAAGGAGACACAGTTTTCAATGTCGAAAACATTGAAAGATTTATATCAAAATAGCAGCGATCAGAGGAAGCTAGCTAAAAGACAAGCTTCAGAAAATCAAGTGTGAAAAGGGCGACATGACATCTACATATCTGAATAAGCTCACCACCTGCAAGGATGAGCTTGGAAGTGTAGGGATCACGAAAACTGATGATGACATGGTGAGTCTTGCTCTCCTCGGTCTTCCTAAGAGCTGGAATAGCTACCAAGACTTGGTAAGTGGAAGAGAGAAACTACCAGATTGGGAACAACTTTGGTTGGATCTAATGCAGGAGGAGATAAGAAGAAGCACTAGAGATGGTTCTTCATCCAACGAGGATGAAGAAAATTGTGCCTCAACGAGTAAGGCAAAGAAAGGGAAGGAGAAGGATTCTCGACCCAAATTGGGTTCTTCCTATGGTGGGAAGAAGTTTGGAAAATCAAAAATGTGATGCTTTCATTGTCATGAGGTGGGCCATTTTGCCACAAATTGTCCACTAAAGAAATCCAAGAAGGGATTCAAGGAAGGATCAGATGGTGAGGCATTGGCCTCACAGTTCGAGTTGGATTTCACGCTCATCGCATGCATGGTTTCATCCATGGTGGGATGTGGTTGGTTTCTTGACCGTGGAGCTTCATTCCACATGATCGGCAATAAGAGTTTGTTCATTACCTTAGAGGAGAAAGATCTCCAGATACTCATAGAGATGGGTAATGATAAAAAGTATAGTGTCTCAGGAGTAGACACAGTTGTTTTTCAGAGTGAGCATGGAGCTCGCATTACCTTGACAGATGTGAAGTATGTGCCAGGACTGAGGAAAAACTTAGTATCAATCACAATGCTGGAAGACAAAGGCTATGATGTAGTCTTCAGTAAGGGAAAGGTTTTCCTTAGACACTTCACCACGAGACAGGTGAAGAAAATCGGTTCACGAGTCAAGAACCTGTATGCTTTTGAGGTTCAAGATGCATGCACAGCCTTGAGGAGCAAGGAAACTGATGGAGACTTGGTGGTTGAGAGGGAGAGTACATTACCTCTCAACATGCAGCACCAGAAGAAGTCTCAGACAATTGTGGTGGAGCCACAAATGGTGAAGCAACTTCAGGAGGTTGTGGAGCATCCACAACAAGAGAAGCCGAGAGGAGACTGAGTGGAGGCATCCACTCATGCAAAAACCTCCAATAGGGGGAAATTTCGAGCGAAGTGCGCAGAGGGATCACATGCATCCATACCTCCAAGCCAGAGGTGGGGCGATGTGGAGTGACAGTCCCAAGAAGGCTGGAATAGGGGCAAGATCATTGAGGTACCCAATCTCTTTGATTAGACCTTACTACAGGATCCCCGATGAGGAATAGCAGGACTTGCTGAGTGGGTAGAGACAGATGTAGATGGAGCAGCAAAGAGAGCCACAGTGCAGGAGTCCCAAGACAGCGCAAAGCTAGTAGGTTGCAACAACGCGAGAGGTAGAGGTGTGTTGCACCAGTGCAGGATGGCACAGAGAGGTGTGCAATAGTGCGAGATGCATGGAGTGTTGCAACAGCTCAAAGGTCACAGAGGGAGCACTTGTCAGCGGCATATGGAGCTTCAACATCAGAGGGTGTTTCTAGCCCAACAAGAAGGTGAGTTGGGAGATTTTTTGTTTCTAGAGTTGCTGGAGCAACAACACTTGGGAGAAGTGTTGCATGCAAAACAATCCAAAGGTTCAGGATCGGGTTCGAGTTGAATGTATTTCTTGTGAGCCAGTGGGATATACTACCGTTGTCCTCTAATATTGCTTCCATGCGATCCTTCCAGGCTATATAATTCGAGCTGACATCAAGGGCATACTCGAGTCTTAAACCGTTGAACGCCATTCATGAAAATTGAGATGTGATAAGAATTTGAATTCTATAATCAGGAACTTCAAACTTTGAACTTCTCCCTTCTTTGTATATTGTTCTTCGCTTTGATCACCTTTGCTATGATACCATGTAGAATTTTCTACTATAGATCAACAAATTATGCAATATACTAAAGCAAAATATAAGATCTACTTCTACAACAAACTTGCGGAAGCTTAATCGATTTTGAGCAAGATCTAATAGAACACATATAACTGAGAATGAGAAAGCAATCGCACATGAACACAGAAGAATACTCTGGGGAAAGCCTCAGCTAAAAATCCCAATCTATGTATTATTATATAAGTGGAAATATGTATGGATTACACAAAGCTTTAGCTCATAAGCTATCCATCTCTCAGTACAATCCCTCTACTGCTCATAGACAGTCAAAAGGCTTCTCAAAAACCTTCTCCTCTACCCTCCAAGCCTCTTATTTCCTTGCGCAGTTTCTCCTGGGGTCCAACCCTGCCACCTATGTGAATTTACCTCTCACACTGCTCACTAAACTCAGAAGTAACTGCGCAATCCTGAAGAGATGATTCCTTCTGCATGGATGAGTTTCCTATATAGGAAAATTTCTCCAACTGATAGTACATTGTCCCTTCCTCTTATCTCAACTGGGTCTCTGACTAAACTGACATGCATGAGTTATTTATGAGAGAATATTTAGTTATCTGAAGTACACTAGTTACATGCATGCATGCATTAACTAACTGAACTCACAATCAGTTCCACAAAATGTTCAAACTAATCTAATTGGACTTAACTCAGTTAACTAAGCTAACTAATTACAACTCAAAGTACAACTCATCCTGATCTCCTTTAATCAAGGGATAACTTCCTCAATCAATGGAGAAATTGTTGCATGTCTTCACATAGATGTTTGATTTCTTACAACTAATTAACTCAAGATGAATTAAGTAATTATTTTACAGACAGCTAGTGAGACTAAATTCTAATTTTAATTCACAAACTAATTAAAATTGGAATGTATCCCAAAATGCTATTTATAGCAATGTTATTTTTATCATTTCTATTTTATCATTCCTTGTTACTATATCCAACACTCATACCTGAAATGCTATTTTTAGCATTTCTTGTTGCCATTTTGAACACTCCCTCTCAACAAGAAAGGCATTCAACTCAAACCCGATCCTGACCTTTGGAATGTTCTGCATGCAACACTTCTCCCAAGTGTTGTTTCTCTAGCAACTCTACAAACAAAAAATCTCCCAAGTGACCTCCCTGTTGGGCTAGAAACAACCTATGATGTTGAATCTCCCTCTGCCACTGACAAGTGCTCCCTCTATGACCTCTGAGCTGCTGCAACACTCCATGCATCTCGCACCATTGAACACCTCTCTGTGCCATCCTGCACTGGTGCAACACTCTTGTGCCTCTTTCATTGTTGCAACCGGCTAGCTCTACGTTGTCTTGGGACTCCTGCACTATAGCTCTCTATGTTGCACCATCTACATCCATCTCTACCCACTCAGGCAGTCCTACTACTCCTCGTCGAGGCTCCCGTAGCAAGGACTAGTCAAAGAGGTTGGATACCTCAATGATCCTTCCCCTATTCCAACCTTCTTCATATTGTAACTCCACATCGCCCCACCTCCAACCTAGAGGTATGGATGCATGTGATCCCTCTTCCCACTTGGCTCAAAATTTCCCCCTACTAGAGGTTTCTGCATGAGTTGATGCCTCCACTCGGTCTCCTCTCGGCTTCTCTAGTTGTGGCTACTCCACAACCTCTTGAAGTTGCTTCACCAGTTATGGCTCCTTCACAATTGTCTGAGACTTCTTCTGGCGCTGCATGTTGAGAGGTAATGTACTCTCCCTCTCAACCACCAAGTCTCCATTAGTTGCCTTGCTCCTTAAGGTGGTGTATGCATCTTGAACCTCAAGAGCATACAAGTTCTTAACTCGTGAACCGATCTGCTTCACCTGTCTCGTGGTGTCGTGTCTAAGGAAAACATTTCCATTACTAAAGACTACATCATAGCCTTCGTCTTCCAGCATTGCAGTCGATACCAAGTTTTTCTTTAGTCCTGGCACATACTTCACATCTGTCAAGGTAATGCCAGCTCCATGCTCCATTTGAAAAAAAATTGTGCCTACTCCTGAGACACTATACTTTTCATCATTACCCATATGTATGAGTATGTGGAGATCTTTCACCTCCAAGGTACTAAACAAACTCTTATCTTCGATCATGTGGAATGAAGCTCCATTTTCAAGAAACCAACCACATCCCACCATGGATGAAACCATGTATGTGATGAGGGTGAAATCCAACTCAAACTGTTTGGCCAGCGCCTCACCTTCTGATCCTTCCTTGGATCCTTTCTTGGATTTCTTCAGTGGACAATTTGTAGCAAAATGGCCCACCTCATGACAATGAAAGCATCGCACTTACGATTTGTCAAACTTCTTCCCTTCATAGGAAGAACCCAATTTGGGATGAGAATCCTTCTCCTTCCCTTTCTTTGCCTTACTCGCTAAGGTGCAATCTTCTTCATCCTCCTTGGATGAAGAACCATCTTTGGTGCTTCTTCTTATCTCCTCCTGCATTAGATCTGACCAAAGTCGTTCCCAATCTAGCAGTTTCTCTGTTCCATTTACCGAGTCTTGGTAGCTATGCTAGCTCTTAGGAATACCAAGGAAAGCAAGACTCACCATGTCACCATTGGTTGTTGTGATCCCTACACTTCCAACCTCATCCTTACAAGTGGTGAGATTATTCAGATATGTAGAGATCGTGTCACCCTTTTCACACTTGATTTTCTGAAGCTTGTCTTTCAATGCCAGCTTCCTCTGATCATTATTGTTCTGATATAGATATTTCAATGTTTTCCACATTGAAAATTGTGTCTCCTTCCCATGGAGGCTCGAGACAATGTGGTCTCTAACTCCCTCCAAGAGGATTCTCCTCGCTCTAGCCACACATTTCTTCCATTCCGCCAATTCTGTAGCATTAGCCGTTGCTGGCTTGGGGACTTCTTGATCAATGAATTCCTTTAGACTGTTGTCCTCTAATGCTGCTTCCATGTGATCCTTCTAGGCTATATAATTCGATCTTCCATCAAGGGAATACTCGAGTCTTAAACCATTGAACGCCATTGGTGAAATTTGATATGTGATAAGAATTTGAGTTCTATAATCAGGAACTTGAAACTTCAAATTTCTCCCTTCTTTGTATATTGTTCTTCGCTTTGATCACCCTTCCTCTGATACCATGTAGAAATTTCCCACTGTAGGTCACCTGATAATGCAATAAACTAAAGCAAAATACTTGATCTACTTCTACAAACAAACTTTGCATAAGCTTAATCAATTTGAGCTAGATCAATGAGAACATGTATAATAGAGAAGAAGAAATCAAACACATGAAACACAGAAGAATACTCTCGGGAAAGCTTCATCTAAAACCCCCGATCTCTGTATTATTGTGCAAGTGGAAATATTTCTGGATTACACAAAGCATTAGCTCACAATCTATCCTGCTCTCAGTACAATCCCTCAATCCGTCTGTACCACAATCCATACTGAGATGTGCCTCTGAGGTATCTCAGCACATGCTTTGCTACCTTCCAAAATAGCTTGGTAGGCTAAACCATAGCTTGACTCAGCTAGTTCACTACAATGCATAAGTCTGGTCGTGTGTTCACTAGATACATTAGTGAATCCACAAGTTGCCGATAAATAGTAGTAGCTACTACCTCACCTGAAGTAGCATCCTCCTTCCCCCAGTTCTCTGCTAAAGGAGTCTTCATGGGCTTGCACTTCTCCATGTGGAACCGCTTGAGTATCTCATTGGCATACTTGCCTTGAGACACAAACATGTCCCCATCCTTCTCCCACACTTCCATGCCTAGGAAGTAGTGCATAAGACCCATGTCTTTCATCTCGAACTCTCTTGCAAGGTCCTCCTTGCAAGACTTAATCAACTAATCATAGCCTATCAAAATCAGATCATCCACATAAAGAACAATGATCAATGGCTTACCTTCTACCATGATGTGGTAAAGGTTCGCATCTGCTTCACTCTTGGTGAAGCCCAACCCGATGAAATAGCTGTCGATCGTGGTGTACCAAGCACGAGGTGCTTGCTTCAGCCCGTACAAAGCCCTCTTGAGTTGGCACACATGTGACTCATGATCAAAGGTCTCAAAACCTTTCGGCTACTCAATGTACACCTCTTCCTCAATATTCCCACTGAGGAACGTTGTCTTCACATCCATTTGATGGATCTCCCAACCCATCTGAGCTGATAGTGCCAACATCGATCTGATAAATGAGTACCTTTCTACAGGAGCAAAGGTCTCATCATAATCGATCCCCTCGACCTGTGAGAAACCACGGGCAACAAACCTTGCCTTATGTTTCTCAACACTACCATCAGCTGCCTACTTTACCTTGTAAAGCCATCTGGAACTCACCACTGACTTGTCCTAAGGTCTTGGGACAACATCCCACACACTGTTCTGAATGATAGAGTCATACTCCTCTACCATAACATCAACCGAGACTGGTTGTTGCACTTCTTCCTCGAATGAAGAAGGTTTGGTCTCTACACACTCCCCAACCAGGGCCATGTAACTAGTGTACCGCTCGGGTGACCTCTGTCTGCACTGAGAAGATGGTTATCCCACATTCTCTCGCGCATCCAGCATCAACATGTCAGCTTCCCTTGAGTGTTTACGCCCATCTCTAGAATACTCAGCATGAGTGGATGTCTCCACTCCCGGATCCTCTGCATGTGGCTGCACCGCATCAATCTGAGGCTCCTCCTCCTTAGGAACTGAAAGTTCCTCCTCTGCATGCAACTTGAGCTCCCTCTCAAGTGATACTGGCATGGTTTTTTTCTCGTCGAACTTCAATCCTCTGACTGGTAGGCAGGAACACCCGATAGTTATGGGGTGTATCAGTGTACCCCATAAGTATCCCAACTCAATTGTTAGATCTAGCTTCTTCCAGGCATCTTTGATCACATGGCAATAAACCGATGATCCAAAGATCTTGAAGTGACTCACATCTAGTCGCTTCCCGGAAAAGGCCTCCATAGGTGTCTTCATTCCCAGTATATGGTGCGGGTTTCTGTTCTGCAATTATACTATTGTATTGCATGCCTCTGCCCACAAATGAAGTGGTAGGATTTGGTCATGCAACATCGCTCGAGTTGCTCCCATAATCGATCTGTTCTTCCTTTCAGCCACCCCATCCTGCTGTGGGTTATGGGGTGCTGTCAGCTCCCATTTAATTCCTTCTGTTGCACAGAAGTCCTTAAATTGTTGGGAGACATACTGTCCACCATTGTCGCTATGCAAAGCTTTTATTTTCTTCCCAGATTCTTTCTCTGCCAAGGCTTTAAACTCACAAAACCTCAAGAAGGTCTGATCCTTGTTTTTCATAAAGTAGATCCAACATCTACGAGAAAAACCATCAATAAAAATAACATAGTACCTTTGTTTAGCAGTGGAGGTTGTAGAGAATGGTCCACAAACATTTGTGTGAACTCACTCCAAGATTGATGTAGCACTACAGAGGGTTCAGTACTAACTTCACAGTAGAAAGAAATAAGGTGAATATACTAAAGCAAAATACTTGATATACTTCTACAAACAAACTTTGCAGAAGCTTAATCAATTTAATCTAGATCAATCAGAACACATATAACATAGAAGAATAAATCAAACACATGAAACGCAGAAGAATACTCTGGGGAAAGCCTCAGCTAAAAACCCCGATCTTTGTATTATCATACAAGTGGAAATATGTCTAGATTACACAAAGCGTTAGCTCACAAGCTATCCTGCTCTCAATACAATCCCTCAATATTGCTCATAGACTTAATAGACACAAGATATGCCTTCCCTCAACCCTCCAAGCCTCCTATTTCCTTGCACAGTTTCTCTTGGGGTCCAATCCTGCCACCTGTGTGAATTGGCCTCATCACACACTCATCAAACTCAAAAGTAATTTCACAATCTCCAAGGAATGAATTCCTTTTGCATGCAAGAGATATCCTCCATAGAATATTCCTACAACTGATAGTACATTGTCCCATCATCTGATCTCAATCGGGTCTCTGACTGAACTGACATGCATGAGTTATTTATGAGAGAATATGCAGTTATCTGAAGTGCAGTAGTTACATGCATGCATGCATTAACTAACTGAACTCACAATTAGTTCAACAAACTATTGGAACTAATATAACTGGACTTAACTCAGTTAACTAAGCTAACTAATTACAACTCAAAGTACAACTCATCCTGATCTCCTTTAATCAAGGGATAACTTCCTCAATCAAAGGGGAAACTGTTGTGTGTCTTCACATAGACTTCATGTTTGATTTTCTCCAACTAATTAACTCAATATGAATTAATTAATTATTTTACAAACAACTGCTAAGATCAAATTCGAATTTTAATTCTCAATTTTAGTTCAAGGACTAACTAGAATTGGAATCTATCCTGAAATGCTATTTATAGCAAAGCTATTTTTAGCATTTCTATTTTATCATTCCTTGTTGCTATCTTCAACATTGGAACCTGAAATGCTATTTTCAACACTCCCTCTCAACAAGAAAGTCATTCAACTAGAACCCAATCCTGAACCTTTGGAATGTTCTGCATGCAACACTTCTCCCTAGTGTCGTTGCTCCAACAACTCTAGAAACAAAAAAATATCCAACCTGAATCAGGTTGATGCCTCTGTCATCAAAGTCTCTTACTACTATTGCCTCTGTCAACTGAAAAACTCTACACCACTGTGCTCTTCAGTATTTGACTGCTCTAGCCTCTGTCACTTTGATCTTTGACTGCATCAATCCCACCGATTCCTCCTGCTGCATCCGTGTTGCTGCTGGTCCTATCTCCCATCATGCATTCGCATTGTACCTCCTCTCATCATGTTACATCGTGTTGCCCACTACTGCACTGCAACTCAGTTACTGAGAAGTAAGTAATTGATCTCCCAACTGATCAACCTATCAGCTTCCCTTGAGCGTTTCTGCCCATCTCTGGAAGACTAAACATGAGTGGATGTCTCCACTCTCGGATCCCCTACATGCAGCTGCTCCGGATAAATTTAAGGCTCCTCCTCCTTAGGAACTGAAAGTTCCTCCTCTGCATGCAACTTGAGCTCCCTCTCAAGTGATACTCACATGGCTTTCTTCTCGTCGAACTTCAAATCTCTGCATACCACTATCCTCTGACTGGTAGGCAGGAACACCCAATATTTGTGGGGTGTATCAGTGTACCCCACAAGTATCCCCAACTCAGTTATTGGATCTAGCTTCTTCTGGGCATCTTTGGTCACATGGCAATAAACCGATGATCCAAAGATCCTGAAGTGACACATCTGGTCGCTTCCCGGAAAAGACCTCCATAGGTGTCTTCATTCCCAGTATACGGTGCGGGCTTATGTTCTGCAAGTATATTGTTGTATTGCATGGCTCATCCCACAAATGAAGTGGTAGGCTTTGCTCATGAAACATCGCTCGACCTGCTCCCACAATCGATTTGTTCTTCCTTTCGGCCACCCCATTCTGTTGTGGGTTATGGGGTGTCATCAACTCCCGTTTAATTCCTTTTGCTGCACAAAAGTCCTTAAACTGTTGGGAAACATACTCTCCACCATTTTCACTACGCAAGGCTTTTATTTTCTTCCCAAATTCTTTCTCTTCCAAGGCTTTAAACTCACCAAACCTTAAGAAGGTCTGATCCTTTTTTTGCATAAACTAGATCCAACATCTACGAGAAAAATCATCAATAAAAATAACATAGTACCTTTGTTTAGCGGTGGAGGCTGTAGAGAATGGTCCACAAACATATGTGTGAAATCGCTCCAGGATTTCTCCAGTTCTACTGTCTCGATCCTAAAAGGAATATTTTGCATACTTACCCAAGGTACAACCTTTGTATGTATCCGTCTGCTCTAGTTTTCCATTGGGAAGTCCGGTAGAAATCTGTTGCATGATACTCAAGGTCCCATGATGCAAGTGGCCCAATCTTATATGCCATAGCTCACCGACATCTTGGCTCTGCACCATCTCTGCTTTGGAACTCAATGCAGCACAGTCGTCTACCTCCAGCTTGTAGAGATTCTTAACTCGAATCCCAATCCTCTTTGTTTGTCCAGTACCGATATGCCTTAGGAATACTTTCCTTTACTAAAGACTACATCATAGCCTTTGTCTTCTAGCATAGTGAGAGCCACAAGATTCTTCTTTAGACCCGGTACATACTTCAAATTAATCAGGGTGAGAGAAGCTCCATGCTTCCTCTGAAACAAAACCGTACCTTCATCTGAAACACGGTACTTTCCATCATCGCCCATCTTGATCCACATTTGGAGATCCTTCTCCTCCAGGGTACTGAAAAGATTCTTGTCGCCGGACATGTGGAAAGAACACATATAACTGAGTCTCTGACTAAATTGACATGCATGAGTTATTTATGAGAGAATATTCAGTTATCCGAAGTACACTAGTTACATGTGTTATCACTCAGATGTCTTCCTTAGAAGTTATCAAATAAGGAATAGTTCGAGGTAACCACAAACCTAATATTTTAGACTTGGGTTCTAGCCAACCTAAGTCCAAAGAGGGCTCTCTCTTTATAATTTAACTTTGTTTTAAGTAGGATTTTAGGCTAGTTCTTAGTGCTCATGGGATTTTGATTTTGATTGGGTGGTGGAATTAAGAAAATAGATGGGCAGAACAAGTATTCAGGCCATTGGGCTATGGAGTCAATCAAAGAGTGGCTTAGTTGGATCTGATCAATTACTAAAGGATGAGTTCACATGGTAGGCTAGCACAGCAAAAAACAAATCTGCAGGTTCAAATGGATGAGGTAGTCCTAACCAGGGTAAAAGGGCAATGAAGAATCCTTAAACTAGGATCAAAATGAGGAAGAGAAGGAGATCAGTAGCAAAGGGCAACTAAGAATCCTTTACTATGGACCTAAGGGGGGAAAACTACGCAAGTAAGGGAGCAATTAAGAATTCCCAGACCAAGATAGTTTAGTAGAAAACAATGAGAAAGTAAACAGTCAAAACAGAGAGCATTAAAGCTAATTCTGAGATATCATTCTTTGTTTACTATTCAGATTTCACATAGAAAACATGTGAATATTTATAACATGAAAAGAAAACAATATTTAAACATGAAGAGGTAATACTTATTTGGTTCCAACTATGCACAAGAATCCAGTGAAATGTCTTTAGCTTTATTTGATGACCCAACAAAAACCAGTCCGGTCTTGAATACAATAGCTCCTTAGCCCAATATAAAATGTCTACAAAAATGTATTTTAATCCACCCTAATTACTTCAAAATATGAAGTATTTATACAACAAATGTTACAAAATATCTCATAACAATATGAGAATTATTCTAGGAAACCAAAAATATCTTCAGCATGAAGATAGAGACAGATAGGGAACTGCCTTCTTGATGTCCCTTTTATTGTGACTATTGTTGGTGTCCAAGTACAAACAATTTTTTCACCCTATTCTGACATTAATTTATCAATCCGAGTGCGTATCCTTTCAAGGCAACGCACGAGGTATATGCAGGGGAAAAAGCACAAACCGTTTCGACCAAGGGTTCGCGTTTAAGATTCAAAACATTGTTGTAAGAATAAACTAAATACAGAACTCCAGAAACAATTACAAGAAGTAAATAACTATAACAGCAAGCATAAACTAATAAATATCACACACACACAATGACACAACACCTGATCAGAAGAGCGGGCCCAGCTCTCTGATCAGGGCTGCGTTAGTCACAACAAAGATTAGAACAACAAAACAGGTGATACTTTATTAATCTGTAATAGGTGATTACAATATCGATGGGGGAATCCCCATTTACAAGAACAATTTTTCTTTTATACACAGCGCGGGAGAACAACATATCTCCCTAAAACATGGTAACTGCATATTCAGAAATATACATTGGTTGAAACGTCACCAACACCAGATAACCAAGATCAATAAGAGGCCCAAGAATAGTTCAGGGTTCTGTGACTCCATTTGGGCGGCCTCCTTATGGTTGGTCGTTACTAGATCTGTTGTAATATGTTGAAGCAAGGGTTCCTGTTCTCCAGAAGCTGCGGTCAAATATGCATTTTAGTGTTGTGAATAGATAAGACTCCGTGATTTTACTTCATTAATAAAATATCCCAATCAGATAAGTCAGGGGTACTTACCTTGTAAGTTTAGCATAGCAAACATACGTAAATAAGTACAAAAATGTCAAAAAGGGTGATAGAAATGCAACAAAAAGATAGCCAGATTTGGTGCCCAACATCTCCCCCCAACTAGCCTTCTGCATGCCCTCATGTAGTTCGCCGCCTCCGCAGGTTTGGATTCTGCAGACTATAGGTTTCATGAAGCTGGGCGAGATCATATTCTACGGCCATATCTATTCCTGGAACTTTAAAAACATCTGAAAGGAGAACTTCCTTCCACCAGTCTGTCGGAACATTATACGTTGGAGTGTAATTTTCTGCAGGCAACCAAATAATAGGAAACTGAAACCGGATCCCCGTCCACTAGACCCCACCTATTCGGACACATGCCACATATCTAGGCACTCTGGGGAACACTCATGCAAAATTTGGTGCCCCAAAAGGTTCCCTGTTCCGGACAGCTGTAGGTGACATCATCCACCTTTTCTGACAGTAATCAAGGGCCTCATCTTGAAATGTGGCTAATTGTTGGACACAAAGATCAAGGCACCAAATTTGTGTCCTCGGCATTCTATCTATGTTCCCCTCAATTCCCAAAAAGGTGTTGTGTTTAGTGAACATTGTGATTGACCTCTCATGTTCTCCTCTTACTATAAATGGCTTTGTAACCTGATTGGATTCAAAAGTGTTAAAAGCCTTCTACCAATTGATCTGATTGAAAGTGTAAGAGGTGAGGGCCCTTAAATGAATGTCCCCCACATACGAAACTGGGTTGAATTCTCTATCTAGACGCAGTAGATACCCATGCAAGTAAAACTCACACATCAAATGCTAAGTTGGCACGTCATGACTCCTCATTATTCAGAGGAATTGTACACCATCTTCTATTTCATAACTAATCTTGTTTTTGATGCTCTCCATGTAGAATAAATGAAAACATTCATGCAAGAATAAAGAATAACAAGAAGCAGGGGGGCGACATGCCATCACCTCTTGCACCAAGTTGAACATCTACTCCTTATCGGTTTTTAGTTCTTCCACTTGCTTTTCTAGCTGCTCCATCCTAAGTTGCTGCTTTTCATGCCTTAATCTCATGATATCTATGCACTCCACATATTTAAAGATGGTTGTGGAGGCTCTTTCCTGAGTTCTTTTAACCTCATTTTGATACTAGGCCGCAGTAGATTTCCAAGTCTGACTTCGACCGTTAAGGCATACTCACGGTCTTCAAACAATCGTTCGACCAGGTCTGTTTGAGTGGCAACAGAGGTTGTGACTATTTGGTCCATCTGAGTCTCTGCTTCGACCCCTACGGCCTTGGACTTTTTAGCTTGTCGCTTGCATTTCTTTATCTGCTTCTACATTTTGTGCACCTGCTTACTTAATTCCCTGACCTCCATCTTAAGCCGCATTGTCTCTTTAAAGTGCAGCTGATATTTTTGTTTGACTGGGAATCTTTATTGTTCACACAGCTCTACCCATTCTTGCTTAACCAGAACTTCCTTCGTTGCGGCAGCTGGGGGTAAATAGCCTGGGACAACTTCTATTGTGCTGACTATCAGGTTTTCCTCCACTGCCCGCTCTTCTTCAATTATCTCATGCTTCACGAGCTTCTCACCTGGTTGTTCCATTGGCTCATCCATCAAGACTGCTTTGCTTGGTCCCTCCTCTTCACCAACGGCTACTTCCTCTTCATGCGCGTTCACTGCTACCGGTGATGCCCTTACGAGATGCTCTCCTGCTAATGTGCCTGTTGGAATCCTTTCCAGTTCCCCGGCCTCAGGGACCTCTATCTCTTCTCTCCTCTCAAGCTCTGAAGTGCCTGTCACTTGAGTAGCATCCACCCCACATGGTTGTCGCCTCTGTGATAAATTCAAAGCTATAGGAATGGCAAGGTCTTCTTCTTCTTTTCACCGAGGGGAACGAGTTACCCTTGCTCCTCTTGGGATAGAGGAGAAGAAGGGGAACTGGAACGAGTCTTCAACATTTGGTCCTGAGGTCGACGCTGGTTCTTGTGGGTCAGCGCCAACCTCACGCCCTAGTTCTTGTTCCTCCACTTCCATGGATTCTATGATCAGAGTGGTCATGACCTCCTCTTCAATCAGATTATCCTCCTCCATCGGCTCCATGGTGGCAAGAGATCCTCCATGGTGGCAGGAGATCCCTGTGGGGTACCCTCGATCGCAATATTGACCAATTCAACCACTCTTGCTTGTTGTGGGCCTACCTCTGTGGTTATCATGCTATCAACTTGTTCTGCTAGTTCTACGGGCGAGGCTGGTTCTTGTGGGACAGCCTCAGTCGTGGTACTAGTGGGCCTTTCTATATCAACCCCCGTATCTTCCATTGACTCCATGGTTTCAGCTTGCTCTTGGGGAGCCACCTCTTCTTCAAGTTATTCATTTTCCATCTCCATCTCTTCCGGCTCCTCCTAGTCAACATAATCATCTTCTTCTACATTTTCTTCCTCCATGGCTTCTAGTTCATCTTCCCTAGCAGCCACAACGACTATTATTTCTTCCTTTGTGGAATCCCGAAATAGTTCCCATGGGATCAGAATTTGTCTGACGACATTCATTATTAACAGTTGAACCAACTCATGGTGAGTGATGACCGCCAATACCTGTCGTAACCCCTGAGTCGAATGTGCCATTAAGTGAAGGCTTCTCAAGAGGAAATAGGGCACATTCATTGAAAAAGCTTCCACTTGGGGAAATCACAGGTGAGCTAGTATGCGGAGATGGTATTTGAATATGCTGGATTATCTCCCTTTGCAAGTCATATACTTTATGACGAACTCGGCTACTCCTCCCCACAGATGCGGTAGCGAGTTCTGGTTGTATCCCTGACCCTTCTGCACGATACTTTCTCCTGCCTATAAAAAGGCTTTGGGAAATTCTGGGAAGGCAGTCCTTCTCGAAAACCATCATTGTCCGTTTTGAGGGAGCCCACTGACTTCCGCGATGGCTTCCTCTGTCATAGGGATTTCAATTCTGCGGACCCGAGAGCTTCCTTCTCCCAATTTTAATGCACATTCCGCAGTAATTTCTTCATTCAACTCTCTCAACCTGTCAAAATAAACATTCCAGCGTGCGTTCTCAAAAACCTGCCGCACCTCCTGATTGTTCCGAACTCCCATTGTATCCTTAGTTCATGTCACACAGATCGTCCACCCATTGTTGTAGAGGCGGGATCAGCGCGATGACTACAGTTGGCTGGCAAGGGAGAGTGACAGGGCTCCAAACCGTTGGCAACTGAAATAATGTCATGGTTTCTTTTGGGGACAACGGATGAAACATCACTGGCACGTTTGAAAATGATGACAGATTATGGTGGTACTGTTAGATATTTCAGGAATTTAATGCAGCGCGTTGGGAGGGTGACTGATTTTGATTATGCGCGTACGAATACGCATTCCAACACATCAAAGGTATGATTACAGAGTACCAAAATCATTAGATTCTGTTAGGTGAGGATCGTGTGTCATGAATTCTTTTTCGAGGTACGCCATCATTTATTATGATGGTTCCCCCCCCCCCCCCCCACCCCCAACTTAATTACGACCGTCCACAGCACATTTTAATGTCTTTTTGGAATATTTTAATTAAATCCATAAAATCGATGAAGGCATACCTGTGGACCTACCTTATGGTGGAGTAGCAGCAAAAATGTCTGACGGAGTAATAGCAACAGCGATTAACAACACAAGGAGTAACAACAATAGCGAGTAACAACAACAGTGAGTAACAGCACAACGAGTAACAGAAATAGCGAGTAATGGCAATTACAGAGTAACGGTACCAGCATAGTAACGACAATGGCAGAGTAACGAAATTTACGGAGTAATGGCACCAGCGAAGTAATGACAATGTCGGAGTAACGACAACTATGGAGTAACAACACCGATGGAGTAATAGCAACGTCGGAGTAACGACACCGGCGAAGTAACGGAAGTTGCGGAGTAACGGCACCGGCGGAGTAACAGCACCAGCGGAGTAACAATAGTTGCGGAGTAATGGCACCAGCGGAGTAACAACAGTTGCGGAGTAACAGCACCGGCGAAGTAACAACAGTTGCGGAGTAACAACATCAACAGTGTAACAGCAGTTGCGGAGTAACAACTACTACGGAGTAAGAGCACTTAGTGGAGTAACAACACTTAGGGGAGTAACATTACCAGTGGAGTAACAGCACTTAGTGACACACACCAGTGGAATAACAACAACATATTAATGGCAGCACTAATGGAGTAACAGCACCGAGTGTTACATTTCTCTTGGCCATATTTCTTTGTTATTCCTGCAAAATACAAACAAGTAAGTAATAACCATATATATATATATATATATATATATATATATATATATATATATATATATATATATATATATATATATATATCATTTTTTTTAGAGTAGAGTGAGAGTGTCCTCTATTCCAATAACCATTAGATCAGATAAATCAAAAAGGTGTTTGACAAAGGCATCTTTAGAGGCTGGACGGTGGTATAGTTTTAGACGATGCCCATTTACTAAGAACGAGGTATGATTCTCATCTATTGTAATTAGTCTGACCATTCCATTGTCGAACACTGCGTCTACTTGATATGGTACCATCTAGCGAGTGCGAAGCTTGCCTTTGAAATACTTAAATTGGGAGTCATACAATAGTGCCCAATCCCCCATATGAAACACCTTAGTTTTGATAAATTTATCATGTCATTTCATCCTCTGTTGTTGAACAGCAGTAGTCTTCTAGACAGCTACTGATCGAATCTCATCTAACTCGTCCAGTTGTTCCAATCGGTGTTTCTATGCTTCTGATAGATCTAGGGATACTTCTAGAGCCGTTCTAAGTGTACTGATCTCAAATTCCACCAGAAACAAGGGGGATTTCCCATAAACTAATTCGAATGGAGAAAACCCAGTTGTGTTCCGCCGTGTTGTTCGGTATGCCCATAAAGCTTCTGGAAGTTTCGGTGCCCAGTCCAGACGATGACTTGCTATTGTCTTTGTCAAGATATTTTCCAATACCTTGATTGTGCTTTCTACTTGTCCATCCACCTATGGGTGATAGGGAGTTTTCACTCTATGTTTGACCCCATATTTTTGCATCAACTTTCCTATCATATGAGATGTGAACTGTGATCCTCCATCTGATACAATTGCCCTTGGAGTACCGTATCGGGCAAAGATTTCTTCAAAAAGAAAGTCTGCCACTACTTGCTATGTTTCTCCCGTGACCTCTTTGGCTGCCACCCATTTAGTTACATAATCAGTGCAGACCAAGATGTAAGCTTTCTGATGAGAAAGTGAGTTGAAGAGTCCAACAAAATTGATGACCCATTTCTCAAATGGTTCAAGGACTATCTGGGGTTGAAGAGGCATTTCATTTTCTTTCCCAGGTTGTCCCATCCGTTGATAGCTATCACACCTTCGAACATAATCCTGAGCATCATGAAAGATGGAGGGCCAGTAATATCCCATTTGCGGCACTTTGTGACCTGTTCTTTTATCTGCAAAATGTCCTCCACAGGGTCCATCATGTGCAGCCTTTAGTATCTCATAAATATCATCTTCTGCCACACAACGTCGAATTTGTTGGTCAACCCCTGTATGAAAGAGATATCCTGCCATCCATGACTATCGGGTACTTTGGTGAATAATCTTCCTCTGCTCCTTATATGACAGATGACGAGGCACCTTTCCTGTAGCAAGATAATTAGCAATATCTGCATACCACAAAGTGTTAGCAGAAACTGCAAAAAGATGCTCATGTGGAAAATTATCTTCAATTGGTGTAATCTTACCATCATGTTCTATCCTAGATAGGAAACCTGGAACCACATTGTCCTTCCCTAGTTTATTTACTATAGTAATATCAAATTCCTGTAGTAGCAACAGCCATCTTGTAATGCGACCAGGGGTAAAAGGTTTATTCATTAAATACCTTATAGTTGCATGATCGGTATGCACAAAAGTAGGATACTTGGTAATGTAGTGCCGGAATTTGTTGATGGCGTAAATGACAGCAAGGAACTCTTTCTCAGCCACTATGTAGTTTAATTCAGTAGGAGCCAAATTCTTACTAAAATAGTAGACTGCGTATGGTACTTTGTCCTCTTGCTGTCCCAATATTGCACCAATTGCTGTTTGAGAAGCATCTGTATGAATATCGAAAGGTAATGCCTAGTTTGGTCCTCTAAGGATCGGAGCACTGCAAACCAATTCTTTAATTTTTGTAAAGGTTGCATCACAGTCACCTGACCACACCAATTCTGAATCTTTTGTTAGTAATTGAAATAGTGGGTGTGCTACTTTCGCAAAATTTTCTATAAAACACCTATAATAACCAGCACAACCAATAAAACTGCGTACCTGTGTGGGCATTTTGGGTGTTGGGAAGTGCAAAATTACCTTTGTTTTTGCTGGGTCCATCCTGATTCCTTCAGCTGAGAGAAAATGTCCCAGAACGATTCCCTCCATCATCATATGGCATTTTACTATGCTTAGAGAGACACACGCTTGTATACACCTTTCAAGAACTTTTTCTAAAATTTTCGACCCTTCTAAAAATGAGTCCCCATATGGAGTAAAGTCATCCACATAAATTTCAACACTGTCATCTACCAAACCAGAGAAGATCCCTAGAATTGCCCTTTGGAACATTGTAGGAGCATTACACAAGCCAAAAGGAAGTACCCGGTATGCAAATGTTCCCCAGGGGCATGTGAAAGTGGTTTTGTCCTGATCCTCAGGAGCTATCTGGATCTGCTTATATCTACTAAACCCATCTAGAAAAGAGAAAAACTTCTTGCCAGCCAATGTGTCCAAAACTTGATCAATAAATGGCAAGGAAAAATTATCTTTCTGTGTTTCCCTATTTAACTCTCGATAATCCACGAAAAATCCACCATTTACCATTTTTCTTGGGGACCATTACTAATGGTGAGACCCATTGGCTATCTGAGATAGGTTAGATAAAACCTACATCCAGTAATTTCTGAAGCTCTTCTTTCACAACATTTTTCAACGCATGGGTTCATTCTCCTCTAAGGTTGTCTTACAGGACGACAATCTTCCTTAATATATATCTGATGGGTACATAAGTTGGCAGGAATCCCCTTCATATCTAAATAATCCCAGGAAAAGGCTTCTTTATATTTCTGAAGGAAGTCTACAAGTTGCTTCTTCTAGGATTCTGACAGGTTTGGATTAATATTCAAGGTTTTTCCCGGTTCTATTTCCACTTGAACACTTTCGTGAGGTGCATCAACAGGTGGCTCCTCTAATCCTTCACTTGTTTCAATAGTTTCCTGAGTCTCACAGCTTAGGATAGATTCTAGGATTTCCTGGTTTGGCTCTGAAATGGAGCAAGGATAATCCATAAAGGAAGTGGTTACATCATCTTTCGATTCCATTTTCAACTGAAGAGCCTATCCAATAATGAGAACTGATCTCAGTTCCTCATTTTCCATTTCGGGCTCTTCACTAGATAAAGTTTTCTTGCCACTTGTTGCTTTTATAGATAGGTTTGGTTCTCAGGTGGGTATAGCACTAAGTTCTTAGTGTTATGTCCATTTGAAATAACCATGTTCCCTGAACGGCACCTAATGTAAGCATCCGCAGTAGCCAGCCATGGTCTATCCAAAATTAAAGGATGGTCGCCCACCGAAGATTGTGTATGTAAAACCAGGAAATCTATGGGATAGTGCCATGAATCCACTGAAATTGTTACATCTTCTAACTTCCCTACAGGTTTGATTGTAGATTGGTCTGCCAATTCCAATACTGTAGGTGTATGTTTCAAATTGCGAAGACCTAACGCATGCATGGTTTTAGTGGTGATGGCATTGATGGCAGCACGCAATTCTACCAGCACATTTGGAATCTCTACCCCATTAATCTGTATTATCAAAATTGGGTTTCCTGGATCTCCATATTTTACCGACATTGATTTTCCCATCATGAAGTCTGATAATTTTCCCATAACATGAATAGTGAGGGGGTCTTTGGATTTCTTTGAAGGTTTCTTTGAACAGTATTCCCTAATAGTCTTTGCATATATTGGCACATCCTTCATAGCTTGTAATAAGGGAATTTTAACAAATAAGTTATGCAATTATCCTAACAAATCAAATTCAGCTTGAGGGCTAGGTTTACTCATAATCAGTCTCTCTGGGTAAGATGGTTCAAATTGATGTTGTTTTACAGGAGGCGCCTGGTTTTTATCAGTTTGTTTTGGCTATTTATTAATTGGTTGTGGTTCCTTACCTTCACTCTCAAGTTGTTCAATGATAACTGGAGGAGGTTGAACATTAATTGTCCGCCCTGATCGCATATTCATTTCATACAACTCTGCAGTGGAGATGTTATATGAAGGTAGGTTAAGAACGTCAGCGTGATGAGCTCCCTTATTATTAGGATTAGGGTTAGGTTGCATTGGAAGCTGAGGACGAGCAGGTTGATTACCAGGAGGCATGTTAGAGGGAAGTTGGAGTTGCTGTTGTGGTATCTGCTGAGGAAACTGCCCAAGAAAGGATCCTCGCCAAGTTAGAGCCCATGGAGAGCTCGTACTGGCTTGAGGGTTCCACTTCTGCCACAGTGGAAATTGGTATTGCAGCCACATGGGAGGATAAGGCATGGTCTAAGGATTCATATTAAAATTATTGAAATACTGAGATGGATCTGAGTACATACCTTGATTTCCCCTCGGTGGTCGAGGCTGTCGTAGCTTCCTAGACCCCATGAGGTACAGTTGCTCCGTGTCTTCGCCCATCCCTTGAAATATTGCTTTCAGGCCTGGCAAGGAGGGGCATGAGCTTGTTGCATGGTTTAGCTCGCAGATTGCACATTCATCTATGGAGTTTAGTGGGCATTCCCTTTCCGGGTGTTTCTTTCTACACTTCGGGAAAAATATCGCCATGGTCCTGTCCAATTCCAGCTGCTTCTGTTTTACTTGCAGAGTATCCATCTGTGCTGACATAGTGCTGAGGATATTTGTCCTCAAGTTGTCTAGTAGGTTTCTGATTTCTGCCTTTGTAATACCCCCGCCAAACCCCTTTGTTGAGTGAATCCCTTGTCTATTTCTTGCAAGCCCCCTCGAGCATTGAATGCATAGTTCGCAAATAGCTTCGAAGCTTTCCTTAGAGATGTCTCCCTTTCCTACAATGTTCAATAGTTCCATCGAGTCCTCACGAAAAGCTCAAAGGAGGATAATTTTTAAAATTTCCTTATCCAGGTCAGAGTGACCTGACCTTTGTAAAGTGTACTTAAACCTTTCCACACAATCTTCCAAGCTCTCGTCTTCTTTTTGTGTGAACATGAAAAGTTCCTCCTTGATGTTTCGGGATTTACAGTAATCCTAGTATTTTTCGAGAAAAGTTGTCTGCATATCATCCCACATGGAAATAGAATTTCCTCCAAGGCCCATGAACCATTACAGAGCCATTCCTTTTAATGTAGAAGGGAAAATTTTTAACTTCTAGGCATCCGTTGTGTAGTCGTAGCCCCAGCACATTATGTCAAACTCAAATAGAAATGTGTCAGGGTCTTCTAAAATAAGCCCATGAAAGTTTGGTAAGGCTGCCAATGGAATAGGCTTTGTGGGCGCACCGACTCCCAGATCCCCGATCGGAAAATCGATGGTGGAGGTTGTAGGAGCCATAAATATCTTCCAATAACCACTGGGAATTTCAATAGGCTCTGTGGAAGATGGCTGAGGATTCCTTACCACTCAGACTTGAGTTGCTTTAGCAACACTTCCCCGGTCCCTTCTTGATGCAAGTACCTCCTCGTCTCCTTCACGTATGTCCTGATGGCTTGATCCCTCAGCTACAACCTCCTTTCCCTTACTGGAGCAGTCTGACCCTGTCGATGTTCTGCTTGCAACCTCTTCCTCTGCTATTACCAGTGTAAGATTCTCGTTCAGGTCTACTGTTGGATGTTTCTTCCACTACTAGAGGGACTTCTTGTGTCAAATCACCAAAGAATTTTGTAGATAGCACTAATTGATCTAGTGATTCTCCCTTGGACTTCACTCTTCATGCCCCTGGTGTCACAGCTGCACGAGAGCATGCTTTTGATTCAGCCTTTGCTATTATTTGTTGGATATAGGTTTTTCCTCCCAGATCTAGTCCCCCCCTCTTTGGGGCTCTCCCTCTGCCCCTCTTATTTGGTTCTTTGTGCATACAAAAGTTGGTATGATGGAAGGTCTTGGTATGAACCTACAATGCTTCAATCTTGAAGTAAGGTGTCAAAGGACCATTCCTTCCCCAAGACGGAAGAACTTACAAAAAGAAAGGTAGCTAAAAAAAAAAACAAAAATCTAGGGTTCTAGGCCCAGAGCAAGGCGTCAAAGGACTCCTCCCTCCCTGAGACAAGAACCAGAAACAAACATAAACCTCGAGAAGACCTAATACTTCCAGATCTAAAGCAGGGTGTCAAAAGACTCCTCCCTCACTAGGGTAAAAGCTAGGGTTTCCCGAAAATCACACAAGGGGTTAAAAGAAATAAATCTAACTCAGGGCCTAGAGCAGGGCACCAAAAGACTCTTTCCTCCCGAGGACAAGAGAGTGGCCCAAAATCAAATAGAAAAGCAAAAATAAACAAGCGGAAAGAAAACCTACGCTCAGGACCTGAAGTAGAGTGAGAAAACTCATTCTCTCGCTAGCAACGGTGCCAAAATGTTAGTGTCCAGGTATGAACAATTTATTCACCCTATTCCGACATTAATTTATCAATCTGGGTGTGTATCCTTTCAAAGCAACGTGCAAGGTATATGCAGGGGAAAAAGCGCAATCTTTTCTGACCAAGGGTTTGCGTTCTAAGATTCAAAACATTGTTGTAAGATTAAACTAAATACATAACTCCAGAAACAATTACAAGAATTAAAGAACTGTAACAGCAAGCATAAACTAATAAATATCACACACACACAATGACACATCACCTGATCAAAAGAGCAGACCTAGCTCTCTGATCAAGGCTGCGTTAGTCACAACGAAGTTTAGAGCAGCAAAACAAGTGATACTTTATTAATCTGTAACAGGTGATTACAATATCGATGGGGGAATCCCCTCTATCTTTTATACAGAGCGCGGGAGAACAAAATATCTCCCTGAAACATGGTAACCACATATTCAGAAATATACATTGGTTGGAACAACACCAACAACAGATAATCGAGATCAGCAAGAGGCCCAAGAATAGTTTAGGGATATGTGACTCCAGCTGTGCAGTCTCCTTATGGCTAGTCGTTACTAGATCTGCTGCGATATGCTGAAGCAAGGGTTCCTGTTCTCCAGAAGCTATGGTCAAACATACATTTTAGTGCTGCGAATAGATAAGACTCCGTGACTTTACTTCATTAATAAAATATTCCAATCAGACAAGTCAAGGGTACTTACCATGTAAGTTTAGCATAGCAAACATGGGTAAATAAGTACAAAAAGGTCAAAAAGGGTGATAGAAATGCAACCGAAAGATAGCCAGATTTGTTGCCCAACATTTGTGCTAGCTGTTGTAATTCGGATTTGGCTCTTTTATTTGCTTTATAGTTGTGTGCTGGAATCACTTTTTGCCTTTAATCTACTAATACTCTTTACCTGCTACACTTTGACTCTGTTTTACCTGTTTTTCCTAGCTGTCATATATATTTACTACAGTAAATTTATAGTAAATCTGTCAATTTCATCCACCATTCACCTTCAGGTAATTTCATCCTCAACATTTTTCTATATATCTCATCAGCCTCGGTATACTTGGCAAAATTTGGCTCGGTGGTGAACAGGTGCTTTATCTCATGCTCTATAAAAAAACAGATTTTCCAAACTATCATATAATACCTTTCCAGTGGGAAGAGCTTTTACCCCTGAAGTACTAGCTTGATTGTTGGGCAACTTGTTTAGTCTTTCAATGTAATCCTCCTACGTCATTAGCTTGTCGTGGATTACCATAGGACTGGGGAGTCCTTTTTCCCTTAAAATACCATACTTTGTCATAAATCTCTCAATATCAGTTTGGATGCTTTGGCATCTTTTCTCAAGATTGAGTATCAGGTTCCTTTTGGTTAGAATCTTCTTGATTTCAATGATGGTCCCTGTTCTATCTTCTATGCCCAATTCATATAACTGATACCTGTTTTTGCTATTCAAAAGTTCTATCAACTGGTTGGCCTCTTTTGGTTTGTCTCCCAGCTCTTCTCTTATTTTATGAATCGCTTCGGTGGCCACTTTCACCAATTCATTTTGCTCAAAAATTATTTGAATAGATGGCCAAACATCATTGACAGAGTCAATGATGTTGGCCCAGAGTATTTCCTTCATATCTCCTAGTGGTTGTTGCAATGTCAAGTCCTTTTCCAAGACTTTTATCCTTTCTCCCATTCTTTGATTCTTCTGAACTTCTTCCTTCTGTTGTATCTGTGCAAGTTTGCAATCAGTCTCCAAAATTGACACTTTTTCTCTAAGTTTTTTGAGCTCAGTAGCCTAGATGGTCATTTCCTCCATGGCTTTTACCAATTCAGCTGTCTTTTATGTGGATGTCCCTGCGCTTGTAGATGTACCTGTAAGTAGCAGAGCAGTAGCTGGTGGAACTGTTGGTGCTAAGTAAGAAACCAATGTGGAGGGTACTATTGTAGAGACTGTAGGAATCACAGTTTGAGAAGTGGTGGCCAACTCAATCTGTCTAAACTGTATCAAGTTATTCAGCTCTTTCTCTGTTTCTTTTAGTTGTTCATTTAGCTTAAGGACTAAGTCCATAAGCTCTTCCCCCTTCTAAGTTTCCAATACTTTAGCTATCTGAGGATGATGCAGAGGAGGAATTTTGAGTTGCTTTTTCAGTGCAATTATGTCATCAATTTTTCTTTTTAATAATCTTTTTTGCAACTTTCACATCCTTGGGATCATGCCCCAGTTCGATGACTAAGTCCTCTAAGGACTTTATTCTGGTATCTTTGGCTTGTGAAGAGGCCTTCTCTAACTGGAATTGTGTTGATATATTATTCAACGAATTTTGGAGTTGGTGTGCTGCAATTGCCTTGCTGGTCAAAGTGTAATAGACCATTTCCCCAATCTGCTTGTGTAATTCTATTTGGTCGATAGGATGGATATCCTTCGCCAATACTTCAAAGTCTGTTTTCAGGTAATCTTCTATTGACCTGGGCTACTATGTAGTAGGATTCATGAAATTCATCTACATTTTACCTTCTTTCGAATCAAAGGCTGACATTTGCCTTGTCTGATTAGTAGGAGCCATTTTAAGGTAATGTGCATTGCTTTGGGCCTTCAATCTTTCATTCCTAGCTTTTATTTCTTTGTATTTCTCTCTTATGTCTTGGCTCTGGCCAGTTGGAGCTCTGAATTAGGATACTTCCACACTCTTTTGTCTCTCTAACATTTGAGCCTGTGAAGTGGAAGGTTCTTGTGTACCTCCAGAGGGAATGGTCTGCCTACTTTCTACTCTTTCTGTACCTGCAGTTCCAGCTGTTTATTCAGTGAACTCTTGTTCTGAAAATGGATTTAACCTTTGCCTCTTGACATAAGTCTGGGCAACAAGTCTGCTAGAAGGAGTGGCCTCCTCTCTATCTCTCTTGGGATTCTTCTCCTCATTTAGAGGAGTCTGTAAAATAGGTGGATTATTCATGATATGTTTTGGCTGAGCAAGTTCTTCTTATATCTCTGGCTGCTCTGATTCCTCTTGCTCTTGAGGTCCTTCTTCTATTGTTTGCCCACTGTGCCCCTGTGATTCCCTTTGAGAATGGGATTCTCCTGGCACATGTACAAAGGAATCTTCATCAAGTCTTCTTTCTAAATCAATTAACACTATTGACAACAACTTCTGTGCTATCTCGATCTACTAGAGTATTCTCCACCCATTCTAGTTGATTAGCATACTATTCTATTTCACGAATTTTGTGGTGGATATAAGGAGATAATTTGTTCTTTTGTCTCCTATTACAGATGAACTCTAAAGGGTCATATCTCCATATAAAACTTTTTTTTAGTTTTAGCCTTTGGAGGATTTCCTTTGCTTCCCTTCCTACTTCCCTACTGTTACATATGAATGGGCCAGGCTGATCTTTTATCCTAAGTTTAGCTTTCTTCTTGGCCTTCACAAAATGCACCTCATCTGAATTAATCATTTGCATGTAGTACTCTAGTGCAAACAATCTCATGGGGAGGTATCTGGGCAATTTGTAGGGAGCTAACTCACATCCATATATTCTAATTTCAGTGTGGTTTTGGTACAAGTACAAATCTCCCACTCTATATTGTTTGGAAACTGTAGGACCCTCCTGATATCTGCATTGATTATGGGGGGAGGACTTCCTAATAACATAGTTGCCACTAGGTGCACAAAGAGATCTATGAAATCTGTATAGGAATATGAAGAATCATATAGGTGGATTAATGAAGTCCAGAAGACCACTGATCTAGGGTTGCCTCTGGTATCAAGCTTTTGGAGTGTGAATGGGAATTTATCAGCTTGATAGTACAGGAAAAGATGATATAAGACTGAAGAATATTTGAACACTCTTTCATTGTCCATCCTCATGAATTGATCACGCATCTTATCAGCAATGAACTTAGCATAGTCAAACATGATAAAAGGGGGTTGTCTAGGAGTGTAAATGGACATAAAGGCTATAATAATTTCATCAACAAATTCACTTGTAGTTTGGCCTAACACACTGGATATCGGAGTGTAAATGGACATAAAGGCTATAATAATTTCATCAACAAATTCACTTGTAGTGTGGCCTAACACACTGGATATCATTTCTATGATGTTTCGGCCAAGATCAGAGAATATCGTAGACATATATGGTGGAGGATCCTTTGGAATTTATTGCTCTTCCCTAATGAAGGTCTAGAATAACTGAGCATGTTTGATGGAGGTGAGTGTGGGGAATATGTTAAGAAAATCTCTACAGAAAGAGGGGTCAGTTTTTGGCCTGGTTGTAACTGCAACATTTCGTTTATGGAATCAGCGGTGATGGTAAATAATACATAATGGTCAGGAGTCATTACTGCTCCTTGGCTAGGGCTATAGTTCATATGGCAATAGTGAATAATCTCCTGGGAAGATATGAACTCTGGGGAATTGGTATTTGGGAAAACCTGACTCCCAAAGGCCTATTTTGTCTGCATGGTTCAGGTACTAGTCTCTGTACCTACAATATAGTTTCAAAGGGGATTCTTGGACAGAGGTATCTTTAATTTGAAAGTCTTTATCTGCTAATGGGAGATGGTTTAAATCCCTGTGGGGAGTAGAAATTGGTAAGATATTCAATGCAATTGGAGCAACCATCCTTGGTTCCTGTGGATTCAAGGACGGGGACGAAGGGTTTTTAGTAAACTTGGGGAAAAGTGGTCTATTTCAGAGTATTTTGGATTCATTAGGCAAATGTTCACTGAATTACTTAGTAACTTAAAGCAATTGAGTAAAGGTTCGGGAATAAAACAGGGTTTCTCAGTGAATTTGGGTAAATACTTGGTTTCGGCTCTGAACGGTTTGGTGGGCGACTGTGCACAATTTGCAGGAAGTGCACGTGACTTTAAGGTGGTCTAGAGTTTCAACAACTTCAGCAGGTCGACAATTGGACGTGGGTTGACGGTTGTACGTGCTCTGGTGCTTGCATGGAGGTCTAAGCGATCTTTTTCACTATAAAACTAAAAACAATGAGTTTTTTAGTTTTATTCGCGAAGTCAATTATTTTGGCAGGTACACGGGGAAAGGTACATTTGGCGTTAAGCGGGGGATGAGACATTTTGTCATCTAGCGGGAGGTGGTAAGCAGATTCATTTCACACTGCTTTTGGGCTGGAGTGGTTTTAGGGGGAGGCCGCCTGATGCCATTCATCGGGCGCGCCACATAGCAGTGGGGTGAATAGTGAAACCACCCATATCAGGCGGGTAAAGGTTGGCCTTTGAAGGCTACCCAATATGATCGTCGACTGTTGGATCAAAAGGGACTAGATCGTACGGTGATCGGAGCGAAGATTTGATATGGAGTTTAATGGAGGGGCCCGGTAGAGGTTTAGGCGTGGCGGGTTTAATTAATGATGGATTATGGAGGTTTAATGACATCGGGGATGATTTCATTGGCAGAGAAAGTTTATTAGTTAACCACATATTTGATTAATTAATTTCTTTTATTTCGACGGAGGGTGTTGGTTATTAATTAGTCGTTGATCGACTAAGTAACCCATTAATCAGTCATTAACATTAATAAAGTTTATTTTTTCAAACTTCGGGGTGGGATATTAATAGGGGTTTTATTTAATAAATAGGGGAAAAGGGTTATTTTTCGAGAATTAATATATAAAGTTAAAGTTAATATGAATTGAAAGCGGAAAATAACTTAGCGCCAAGTCAAATGTGTACTTATAACTTATTTTCTTTTTATAAACACATTATAACCTAGGCTTAGTGTTATTTTCTTAGGGTCCCACCCTAACCCCCTTATTTATGTAGTAGGATTGAGTCATAGTTATAGTTAAGTAAAGAGTCAATAAAGCCCATATTAATAATTGTAAGTGGTTAACCCGCATTTAATGATGGGACCACAATTAGTTGCAAATGGGCCATGGTATTAGATAGATGGTATTAATAAGAACCATGGTATTGTTACATGGTATTGCATGTATGAATCATATATAAAGGATAGAGACTCCCTACGAGGAGCATCGTGTCTTATTTTGTAATCGAGCTCGGCTCTATTGGAGGTTGCCCCCTCGAGGAGGCAAGTGAACATTGCTTTCTAAATAATAAAATACTTGTTGTTGTTTCTCACTGTTCTATGTTCTAGGTATATTTCTTCACATATTTGGTATTATGGTATCGCCTTGCAAGTTAAGAGCATAACAAGTGGTATCAGAGTGCTTTCCAGGGCCAGTGGGATCTCCATTTTTTAGCAAAAAAAAAAAAATTGGCTAGAGACGTGTTCTGGCGTCTTTAAACCACGGGATCTGTCGTTGAGCGCATAAACTTGCGGATTTCGGGAGGCATGCATGCAAGAAATACAAGAGGTGGTCACGCTTGTTAGACTCCCTTGTAACCCCTGTGGGTACCCCTTCGAGTAGTAGTGCATTATACAGAATCGCGCATGGACTGTCTTCCAAGTATCCTTTGGGTATATCGGAAGCCCCCTAGCTCCTTTGAAACCTCGCCATAGATAAACCGTCAGCTGTCTTGCTGCTATAGTACACCGAGAACAGCACTCAGAGATTACTCACCCGTACGATAGGGTAGTCAGATTGTACGGCTAAGGGTACGGTTAATCCTCCTTAGTTAGTGCCCTGAAACATTAGGCCGAGTACTACTGTCAGACCCTTATCTATATTGTGATCTGTAGCACCTGACACTCCTCGAGACCATAGTTCCCTTCTCTACCTCTGGATCACGCAAAATCTCTGCCAGATCAGATATCGCAAGTGGGGGTTTCACAGCAGCAGCCGCAATCAGTCCCGTCGTTCAGATTTATTAGAACAGCCATTCAGATGTCTTAGATCCATCAGATCCGTAGCAGCAATTTGTTCCGCCGTTCAAATCTCTCCGATCAGCCATTTAGATCTCTCAGATCCATCAGATCTGCCATCCAGATCTGAGTAGTTTTGTGGGTTCCTATACCTGTGCGTGATTTTCGCAGGACTTTTGGCAGCATTGACATTTCGGAGATTCGACGACTACAGTATTCCTAAGCAAGGAGTAAAACTCTGTTAGGAGTTTTCAAAAAAACGAGTCTGAGACCCCCCGGGCTGCTTATTGGTGACTTAGCCCATAAGAATTAGGACAATGATCTGAGCAAGGTGGTATCATTCAATTGTTAGTGCCAAAAAAAATTCGTGCGGTCCAAAATTTCAAGTACATCGGATCGGTGCATGGTAGAAACTAGAGCTCAAGATATGGCCAATGAGAAGATCGACAAACTTGAACAATCCTTGAAAGACATCCAAGACCAGCTGGCGAAAATAACTACAACACTCTCTACGAGCAAGGCGAAAGCCCGCGAGGAGGCATATAGTGGCAATGAACAAAGTGAGAGTGAGTCTAGCCACTCTCTTCACCTTTGGGGCACCCACCAATAATCCCGTCTACGACCACCCAAGCTGGATATGCATAAATTTGATGGCTCTCACCCAGCAGCATGGACAGCACAAATGGAGCAATATATCAATCTGAATCACATCTTGGATAATGCCACTCAGCTTATGGTGGGGAGCATGTACTTGGACAATGAAAGATGGCAATTGTGGCAATGGAATCAACGTTGCAATGGAAGGACCTTGACTTGGGAGACATTCAGAAAAGCTCTTATAGATCGCTTTGGCCATGACTCTACTTTTTTGGGTTGTCTCACTAAGCTCCGATAGACTAGCACAATAGATGAATATATTACAGCCTTTGAAGCCTTAGCTTTCCGCACTTTATGTCTACAAGATGAGTTCTACACGGAATGTTTTATCAGTGGTCTTAAAGAGGCCATACAAGCTAACGTCCGACTGCACCACCCTCCCACATGGTTGGAGGCTTTCAAGGTAGCTCGTGAAGTTGAACATGTGTTAGCAGCCCAGTCCAATCGCCCAAATTTCACCTCCAAGGGTCGCCCCCCATAGGCTCACAGCACTACCCAAACACTTAAGGTTCAAAATGTGTCACCTGCAAAAATGGCAGAAAGAAGAAAGCAGGGATTATGTTACTACTGTGATGAAAAATACTCCCCCGGTCATAAATGCAAGGAGCCCAAATTCTTTCAAATTGATGCTACTGATCACAGCTCATCGGAGGAAGCCCCACCACTTGAGTAACCAGAGGAGGAAGAAGAGGACAACTAGAAGGACCATGCCCCTGAAGAACCAGTTATTTCGCTGCATGCTTTGGCAGGGATTTCTTTGCCTCAAACTCTCAAAATCAGAGGTTTTATTAAGCATCGCCCAGTGGTAGTCTTGATTGATAGTGGAAGTACACATAATTTTATTCGTCAAAGAATCGCGAAAGCAATGCATTGTTTTGTACGCGCAGTTTCTAACTTCCAAGTCCAAATTGCTAATGGGGGAACAATGAAATGTGACAGCCGCTATGAAAATGTCAACTTCAAATGGGGGATTATCAGTTAAAGACCCACATGTTTGCCATCCACATGGGATGGTGCGACATTGTCCTTGGTGCTAAATGGCTTTGCACACTGGGCCCAATCACAATGGATTTCCAAGAGTTATATATGAGCTTTAAGCAGAACAACCACACACATACCCTCCGTGGACTCTGGGCGGGAGCTCCCTCTATCATCAGCTCACATAGGATGGAAAAATTGTTAAAAAAGGGTCATCATGGAGTTATAGCTCAAGTTAATGCCATCCAGGCCATCGAACCCAATTCTCTTCTGATTCATCCTGAGATGCAACAGATCTTAAATAACCATATGCCAGTCTTTGAGAAGCCTCATGAGCTTCCACCCTCAAGAGGGGAACATGATCATAGCATCACTTTGGTCCCAGGGGCCCAACCACCAAATGTGCACCCATATAGATATTCGTTCACCCAAAAGAATGAAATAGAAAAAATAACCAAGGAACTTTTGGAAGTAGGCGTCATTCGTCCCCGTATTAGTCCTTATTCATCACTAGTGGTCATGGTGCTCAAGAAAGATGGGGAATGGTGTATGTGTCCAGACTTCAGGGCCCTCAATAAGTTGACAGTCAAAGATAAATTTCCCATCCCGGTTGTTGATGATTTGTTGGATGAACTAAATGGGGCTCAATTCTTCACTAAGCTTGATCTTCGTTCAGGCTACCACCAAATTCGCATGAAAGAAGTCGGCATTCCAAAGACTGGTTTCCGAACTCATGAAGGCCATTATGAGTTTCTAGTCATGCCATTCGGTCTTTGTAATGCCCCATCTACTTTTCAGAGCCTTATGAACCACCTGCTCAAACCATATCTTAGAAAATTTGTCCTTGTTTTCTTTGATGACATCCTCATCTACAGTCGCACTTGGGCCACACATCTTCAGCATGTAGATCAGCTCTTGCACCTGCTCCGCGAGCATAAATTATTTGTTAAGATGTCCAAGTGTTCTTTTGGCATGGAAGAAGTTGAGTATTTGGGCCACATTATGGGGCATGAAGGTGTCAAGGTGGACCCCAAAAAGATCCAGGCAGTGCAGGATTGGCCTCAACCTAAGACCTTGAAGAGCCTAAGAGGATTTTTGGGTCTCACGGGCTACTATCACAAATTTTTCCGCAACTATGGTCGCATTGTGAGGCCCCTCACTCAACTCCTCAAGAAAAATTCATTCCTCTATAATGATGAAAATATTGTAGCAGATGCATTATCTCACCAATTTGAGAATGAAAGTACCCTGCTCACAATTTCCCTTCCCATTCCAGAATGGATTGAAGAGGCTCGCAGGGAATGGTTTTCACATCCTTGGCTCTCCCAACTCATTACTCAATTGCAGGCGGATCCAAATTCCACCAAGGGCTACTCATGGCAAGATGAGATTCTGCGCTACAAGGACAGAGTCGTACTATCACCAACGTCCATCCTCAAAAGCCGCATTTTGACGGATTTGCACTCGTCCCCCACTGCAGGACATTCAGGCTTTCAGAAGATGTATGCTCGCACTCGAAGATCATTTTTTTGGGACAAGAATGAAAAAAGACATTCTTACTTTTGTAGTGGAATGTGACGTCTGTTAGTGCCACAAAGGAGAGACTGTCAAAGCACCAGGCACATTACAACCATTGCCCATCTCGACATCAATATGGACGAAGGTTTCTATGGATTTCATTACAGGTCTTCCAAAGTCAGGGAACAAGTTAATCATCATGGTGGTGGTGGACATACTTTCTAAGTATGCTCATTTTTGCGCCCTACCCCACCCTTTTACACCAACTTTGGTTGCTCAATCTTTCATGGATCAGATTTTCAAATTGCATGGCATGTCCACTTCCATTGTGTCTGATCGTGACCCAGTCTTCACCAGTAATTTTTGGCAGGAACTCTTCAGGCTACAAGGTACCCAACTAAAGCTCAGTACTTCCTATCATCCACAAACTGATGGTCAAACTGAAGTAGTCAACAAATGTCTGGAAACCTACCTTAGGTGTTTCACTTCAAAAAAACAACATCTCTGGGTACAATGGTTACCTCTAGCTGAATGGTGGTATAACACCAACTATCATGCCACCACCAAAATGACTCCATATGAAACAGTTTATGGTCAACTCTCTCCTTCCCCTAGTTCTTATATCAAGGGGTGCTCAAAGGTACAAGCAGTGGATCAACTCCTATAGAACCGCACAACCATGCTCACCCATCTTAGAGAGAATCTTCATCAAGCTCAAAACCACATGAAGCAACAAGTAGATCAACATCGCTCAGAACGCCAATTTCAAGAAGGAGATCAGGTATTTTTGAGGCTGCAACCATATAAACAAACATCACTCAAAGACAAGGGGTGTCAGAAACTATCTCCAAAATTCTATGGACCGTATCAAGTACCTCAGCACATTGGAGAAGTTGCCTACAAGCTAGCTTTGCCACCCACTGCAAAAATCCATCCAGTTTTCCATGTCTCATGCCTCAAGAAAGTGACTAGGAACAATTGCAGAATTCAAACCAGTCTACTTGAACTAGATGAAGAAGGGTCAATCTGGCTCCAACCTGAACCGGTCATCGACACACGAGAATGGTACCTGCGTGGCCGCATGATCGAGGAAGTCCTCATCAAGTGCAAAGACATGTCTCCGAAATATGCAACCTGGGAACCAGCCACTATTCTTCAGCAGTTTTCACAGCTTCAACCTTGAGGACAAGGCTATTCTTATGGGGGAGGGCATGTTAGGGTCCCACCCTAACCCCCTTATTTATGTAGTAGGATCGAGTCATAGTTATAGTTAAGTAAAGAGTCGATAAAGCCCATATTAATAATTGTAAGTGGTTAACCCACATTTAATGACGGGACCACAGTTAGTTGCAAATGGGCCATGGTATTAGATAGATGGTATTAATAAGAACCATGGTATTGCTCCATGGTATTGCATGTATGAATCATATATAAAGGATAGAGACTCCTTGTGAGGAGCATCGTGTCTTATTTTGTAATCAAGCTCGGCTCTATTGGAGGTTGCCCCCTCAAAGAGGCAAGTGAACATTGCTTTTTGAATAATAAAATACTTCTTGTTGTTTCTCACTGTTCTATGTTCTAGGTATATTTCTTCGCATATTTGGTATTCTGGTATTGTTTTGCAAGTTAAGAGCATAACATATTTTTGTGGGTTTTTTGTGAAAAGGGATTTTTATGGGGGTAATGGCTTTTCCTTGGGAAAAATAGTGTTCAAACCTTAGGAAAAGGGGTTTTGTCATGTAAAATGATTTTTCCTTAGGAAAAGGGATTTGTTGGGGAATATGAGTGAATTTGAGGGGGTGAATGCTTATGAGGGGACTTTTAGTACTTAAGACCTATAAGCCATTGGGCTGAGGGTCTGGTCCCTCCAAAAGTCAAAGCAATGCTCTAAGCCCCTTTAACTTAAGATTTTAGGTACTTTTAAGACTTCCTTTGGAAATTAGTTAAGTGAAAATGTAATGAATAGGGGAGGTTAATCAGTTGACTTTGTGTGCTTTACTAAATGATCAATTTTCATCCATACTTTAGAAATTTGACGATGAAGGTAAATGATATGATCTTATCTAATCAATCATCACAATTCTGCAACCATTTAACTCCTTACCCATCTACTCATCCTACCATTTTTTCTTCTCTTTATTAGGGTGCACTTAAGATGGCAAACCCTTTATCAAAACTTTTCCTTTTCTATTACAAAAGTAATCTATCTAATACTAACCTTATTACATCAAAGGGCTCAAATTAAACAATTGAGCTCCTTTTATTTACTCTACCTATCTATTTATCTACCAAGATTAAACAGTTTGCTCAGATTTTATTCTCTATCTCTAAGCATAAAATTAAAAACATGAAATAGCCAAGTTTACACATTTTGACCATCCATAAATTGTGGCAAAGGTAACAAGCTGCACACAATATTTTATTCTACATCAAAGTAACTAGTAGTGGCATTTTGACTTGCACACTTTCATGGTCTTTTATTTCTTGGGGTTCATTTTTTCATCTTTTTTTGACCTTTTTATTCTTTTTGTCCTTTGATTTTTCTTTAAGGACATACCCTCTTTACATTTTTTAATTTTTTGAATATGGAAAACATTTGCAGAAAGCAAAGGTATGTACATATTACAGGTTTAATCTCAGCCATTCAAAAATTATGACTCCTATTGATATAGGAACCTAAAATTGGCTCCACTTGGAGGTGGCATTTCTTGGTTAAATGTCAAGAACTAGTAGATCAATGGTCTTCTAAATTACTATGATTTTACTCTGCAACTTTTCCCTTTTACTTTGCTGCTTTATTGATATTTATGACAGTGAAACTTTTGAAGCTTAGGGCCTTCTCTTCGGGCTTCAACTCCAAAATTACGATCCAATCAATACTAAACATTTTCAATAATAAAATATGTACAAGTGATTAGTGAAATTAGTGACTGGGATCTATATAGTGCTTAAGCATTCGACCATTAACTGGTCCTCCTTCTATTTCTACACCATCCAATTCTCTGAGGAAAAAAAAATTATTACGCCTGAAGGCATAAATGATGTAAGGGCCTTTCCATAAGAAGTCAAACTTCCCATGTTTACCTTTATCCTCCCTTATTGAGTCCCATTTCAAAACTTTATCTCCTAGGTAGAAATCTTCTGCCTTGGTCATTTTGTCAAAAGCTTTCTTGATTCTTTCCTGCACAACTTGGGATCTGATATACACTTCTTCCCTAGTCTGTTGTAAGTGAATTGTCAAGTTGATCCTTCTTTGAATATCGTTTGGTTCAACCTGTGCTTCTTGGAGCAATTTCATCACTGGTGTTCCTAAGGAAGATGGGAAACCAACCTCCATTCCTTAGACTAATTGATAAGGACTGATACCAATGGATTTCTTTGTGGTCAGCCTATCTGCCCACAAGGCATTTACTAGCTTCTTGTTCTAGGTTTTCTTGTTATCTTCCAATAATTTTTTGATGATATTCACTAAGCTCTTGTTGGAATATTTTGCTAGTTCGTTTCCTTGGGGATGGTAGGTTGTGGAGTGACCCAGGATTATATGGTATTTGTTGCATAAATCAATCATCCTCTTTGATTTAAAAGCTATTGCATTGTGTGTGATGATTTTGGTTGGACAACCAAATCTAGACAAAATGTTGGCCTCAAGGAAACCTATTATGACAGTATCATTAGCTTGTCTTGAGGGTGTGGCTTCTATCCACTTTGTATAATAATCTGTGGCAGTCAAGATAAATCTATGTTGGGCAGAGGAAGGGGGATGAATTTCACCAATGAAGTCAAGACCCCACTGTTGAAATGGTGTTTCAGTAGATATTGGTTTCAAAGGTAATGGTAATAGTTTTCTTTTTCCTTCAAAAATCTGAAATTTGTGACATGAGGTTACAAATTTCTTTACATTAGAAAATAGAGTGGGCCAGTAAAAACTAGCTCTTAAGATCTTATCAGTTGTGGTCTTCCAGTAAATATGTCCCCCACAGTCACTTGCATGAAATTCTTGTAATATTTTGTCAGATTCTTCCTTTAACAAACAATTAAGTAAGATGCCTTCATGATTTTTCCAAAATAAAACATGGTCAATTATGAAAAACTTCAAAGATTTCATTTTTAAGAACCTACTTTTAGTCTTGGATAACTCTGGAGGAGCTTGAAGATTTTGTAGAATGTATATAATGTCAGCATACCATGGTGAGTCAGTAAAGGCCTGACTGATCTGTGAAGTCGCCATCTCCGTTTCGTTATCCAATTCTGCAATGAAATTTATGTCCAGGGCCTGACAGTTTGATTCAGCCATGAGCTTGGCTAAACCTTGGCCTTTGATCAATTTTATAGGCTTAATTTCTAAGTCATATTCTAATATGGTAGCTATCCACTTCCCTCTCTTTCCATCTGGTCCATCCTATGTTAGGATGTCTTTGACTACAACATTGGGAACATAAGCTATTATATGAGAATACAAGATATAAACTTTGAAATCTTTAATTGCTTTGGCTAGAGCAAAAGCTTGCTTTTCCATTATATTATACTTTAAAGGTGCATCTCTTAGGGCTTTACTAAAGAAGGCTATTGGTTGTTCAAGACCCTGATCATTTTTCTGCAGTAGGACTGCAGCAATGGTATGTTCTGATGTGAAGGAAAATATGATGAAATCCCTATCAAACATTGGACTGATGAGAATTGGTGTTTGTGTTAAGGCTAGCTTTATATCGTCAAAAGACCTTTTAGCCTTTAGAGTCCATTTAATAGTCGAATCTTTCTTTAACATGTTGTTCAATAATCTAATCAGTTCAGCTAAGTTAGAGATAAATCTTCTCAAAAAGTTTATTTTACCTAAAAATGCTTGTAGTTCTTTGATGTTCCTAGGATGTGATATCTGTAAAATGGCTTCAATTCTTGTTGGGTTGATCCGGATACCATCTTTGGAGATAATGTGGCCTAGTAATTTTCTCTCTTCCAACCCAAATAAAGATTTTTTAGGAATCAGAGAAATTCCATACTTCCTACACTTGGTGAAGACCGATATGAGATGATACAGGTGTTGTTGATCTGATTTAGAGAATACTGTGATATCATCTAGGTTTATTACCAGGAAGTCATGGATTTCCTTAGAAAAGGCTATGTTCATTGCTCTTTGAAAGGTGGCCCCTGCATTTTTTAACCCAAAAGGCATTTTCACATACATGAAAGTGCCCCATGGAGTAGCAAATGTAGTTTTTGCCTGATCATCTGGGTGGACTAAAATATGATTATAACCAGAAAACCCATCTAGCAGTGAGATTCTGGTTGAACCTACTACCCTTTGTAATATGTGATCCAATTTAGGAAGAGGGTAGTTATCCTTAAGTGAAACTTTATTCAAATTCCTAAGGTCAACACACAGTCTTATTTCACCAGTTTTCTTTCTTGTAGGTACCAAACTAGAAACCAATCTGAGAATCTAATTGGTGCAATGATTTTAGCTTCGTACATTCTTTTGATCTCCTTTTCAATAGAAGGCAATAGAATGGGGTTATTCCTTCTAAGCTTATGACTAAAAGGCTTATGGTTTTCTTTTAAGGGAATGGTGTGTTGTATTATGCTAGTATCATAGGGCTTAAGGTCCTCATAATTCCAAGCAAAAACATCTTGGAATTCCTTTAACAGTTCTATGTATTTTACTTTTTCATTGGGAGGTAAAGACTTTGAAAGTTTTATCATTTTGGGATCTTCTTTAGAGCTTATGTTACATTCCTCAATGTCTGATTTTAAGGGTTCCATTTTTGGCTTTTTAGGGACATCATTTGAGTCAAACAAATCTTCCAAAGGAGTTAATCCTTTCGGCAAAAAATTGTCTTTAAGATTGATGACTTAAGATTCTTCATCGATTGCTTCATCAATTTCAATTTGTTTTAGGTTTTGAATATCTGATTTTGTAAACTTTGTGGGATGGAATATATCTATCATTTCATCTTCTACTTTGTTAATTTCTACTTTATCAATGTAATCAAACTCTAATGTCATGTATGTGTCTATGTTGCTATTTACAAATTCATCATCTAAAGTTAGAAAATTGTTAATTTGTTGGTCATTTGTGAATACTTGCAAGTTCTTTAAGTTGTCAAGAATAGCAGGTTTGTGCCTAACCTCAGCAGTGTAATGATGGTTAGGCTGAAATGGAAGCTTGCAAGTACTAGCAAACATAGCTAAGCTGTGAGCTTGCATATTGTGTTTTCTTGGAATAAAAGCAAGCTTTGTTTCTAAAAAAGTATTTAATATTTCTACAATTGTTCCTCTATAAAATCCTAACCTAGGATACCTAGTCATATAAACAACGTTAATTTGTTTTATTACCAACTCAAAATCTCCCATAATAGAGACTCTTATGGCTCCTAACCTTTTGACCAATTTGAGATCTAATAGAAGTTCTTTGTACCTGGCCATTTTGTTTGTACATTTAAAGTTTAATCTGTAGGCATGACCCTCTGAATGATCATTTTCTAAGTTGTAAATCCATACTCTTGCTCTTGCACCAAATTTGTTTACTGATCCATCGAATTCAAGATGCCATAGAATTTCATGTTCGTAATTCTTACTATCTGGGGGTGCAAAATCTTCTTTGACTATGGTATCTAGGTCATCTTTATTATCTGAAGTCTCTTGAATTTGGATACTTTGATTATCTTCTGCTACTATAATTTCTTTTGGTTTTGCAATAATGTTGTCTGAAGTATCTTCTTGGTGTGATTCAGCATTGTAAAGAATGAAAGAATCAATATCAAAATGCCTTGAGAATATAGGAAATTTTTGGGGTCTCTCCTGGGTACTCACTACATACTTCATCAGAATCTCTCTATACAGTTTTTTAGGATGTCCAAAGACTGATATGGTAGCATACGACATGTCAAGTTGCAGAGATCCCTGGAGTTTGGCACCCCATGATCTAGACAGCAACATGCCATATTTAGGTGGTATATCAGCAACAACTATGTCCATAAGAATGGTCTTAGCAGGGTACTGCACTAGGGAAACACACAAATCTTTTATAAGTCCTAGGCACTTAACTTGGCTTGAATCAAATGAAAACAGATCCTTATAAGGTCTAGTGATATCCAAGTTTTGCTTCTCCATAACAGATTTAGGCATAAGATTGTGTGAAGCCCCAGAGTCTAGCATGGCATTATGTAGGATTTTATCGTCGATGTTAAAGCTAATGTAGAAGGGTGGTATCCCTCCTTCCACTGGTTTTCCATTAACATCAGGACCAAAAATTAACTCAGGTTGATCATCAAATAAGTTAACAGAGTCTTCATTTTCAATGAAGTCTAAAGATTTGCTTATTTGAGATCTGTAAGTTTCATGTTTAACCAGTTCTGTTAAAGGAACTGAGATTTTAAGTTTGGCCACCTCTACTCCCAAATTGAAAGGCAGAGGGGATTTCTCTGTTTGAACATTTGAAATCTTAGCAACATGGTTCGAAGTAGTTTATTCTTCTTTTTAAGTGTTTGGAGTCTTTTTAATTGGATTTTCTAATATAACCTCTGGAGATCGTTCCATTGTTTCCTTGAGGGGAACGGAAGTGGAAGGTTGCTCATTAGAAGGTTGGTCATTGGTTACATCTTCAATGGTGGGACTGGGAGGGTTCTGACTTGATCTAGAAAGGATTTGTAGAGTTTTTGTAGCTGGAGCAGCTTTCACTTTCCTAGGTTGATTAGGTATTGCTTTCTTGTTTTGGTTCGGAACATCAGTGTTCTTTTTGCTCCTCAAGTTGTATTGTTTATGCACTTTGAAGATAGCAGAGTCATAACCTTTCTTGTAGTCGAAAGATTCCCCAGTTTGAGTCTATAACTGCTGAAGCATGTATAATTGTTGGTCATCCTGAGTCAGAAAAACCGTTTCCTCGTCATCTAACCCCATTAAGTTAATTTGAGTGTCTATCTCAGGGTCTTCTTGATGGGAGGTTTCAACATAGTTCTCTTGGAAAGGAGGTCTAATGTTCTGATGAGGCCCATTTTTACCAGTATTTTGGTTTTGGTTTTTCCTAAAGTTTGGATTCCTTATTGGAGGTGCTTGTTGGTTATCCCAGTGAGGTTTCCTTTCAATGACTTCTATGCTATCCATCAATCTTTCCATTCCTTTGGCTAAAGCATCCATTTTTTTTATCAAACGGTGAGGTTTCATCTTTCAAGGGTGCTCTTCTTTCGTTTCTAACCCTGGATCTTTTAGCTAGCAGATTAGGTTCTACTCTAACAACTACATTTTGCATATCTTCTAGGGTTGATGGATTCCTTTCTCTCAATTGGAAAGCCATATCAGTGTCAAATCCGTCTGGAAACTTTATCAGAGCTAAGCTAGGTGGAGGTTTAAGGTCAAGTGGTATTGCTTTATACACATTGTTAAACCTAGTACAGTAGTCCTGAACGGTTTCATTTGGTCCCATCTTAAGGTCTTCATATTCAGAAATAATTTGAAGAGGGTTATTTTTCTTCTCCCACCTATGTAAAAGTTGCTGGTAAAAAACTTATAAACTATCTATACTACCAGGAGGCAAAGATCTAAACCATGTTCTCACATCTCCAGTTAGAGTTTGGGAAAAAATTCTCATTTGGACATCTCCTATGTCAATTTCATGTAGTTCAAAATAATCTGTCATTTTCTTTATGTGTTGTTGAGCTGTGTAAGATCTAGTGCCATCGAATAAGACAATTTTACTCTGATAATCTGCTGGTAAGGCACCTTGAGGAGAAGGCATCACAATAGGGGCATATCTGAGTGCCATAGCTCTAAGTTGGACAGGATTGAGAACAGGAGCTGGGGTAACAGGAGGATTTGAGACAACAGGGGGATTTGGAGTAACAGGGGTAATGGGTATTTGATGGGTAGTGATAGGCTGAGGGGGAAGCGAAGGTATGAATGGAGATGAGGGATGAACTTCAGAAGTGTGGGGAAATGATGGTGAGCTAAAAGAAGTTGAAGCAGTTTCAGAAAGTTCAGGGATTCTATTAGTAGTAAGGGATGACAGAGGGGAGTTCAGAAGGTACTGATCAATTGACAAATTTTCCCTTTGGACTTCAAGTTCTGCTGCAAATTCTCGATCTAGAACTTTGTCCTCAAGTTCACTCTCAGACTTGGTTCTAAATAGGGAATCGTCAAAATACTCATCAAAAGGGAGGTCTTCTATGAACAACCACTCACTAGGACAGGAATTGGATCTAAATAAAGGTCTTGGGCTTACTGAACTTTCTTGTCTTCTGATTATTCTCAGAATAAGGTTGGGATTGTCAAATACAGGGGGAGGATTTGGATAAGGGTTGGCTCTGGTATAGTGAGTTCTCCCGGAAGCCAGATTTCGAGCTTTTTCTAATTATTTTCTATTTTATGAATTTTTGAAATAACTTCTAATAAACCCTTTAAGAGGCTTGAAAATAAAAATTTGAATTTCTCAAAGGTTTATTAAGGCTGGGGGTTTGAGTCCCTAGTATGGCCGTGACTATGTTATCACTCAGATGTCTTCCTTAGAAGTTATCAAAGAAGGAATAGTCTGAGGTAACCACAAACCTAATCTTTTAGACTCGGATTCTAGCCAACCTAAGTCTAGAGAGGGCTCTCTCTTTATAATTTAACTTTGTTTTAAGTAGGATTTCAGGCTAGTTCTTAGTGCTCATGGGATTTTGATTTTGATTGGGTGGTGGAATTGAGAAAACAGATGGGCAGAACAAGTATTCAGGCCATTGGGCTATGAGTCAATCAAAGAGTGGCTTAACTAGATCTGATCAATTACTAAAGGATGAGTTCACAGGACATACTAGCACAACAAAAAACAAATCTGCAGGTTCAAATGGATGAGGTAGTCCTAACCAGGGTAAAAGGGCAATGAAGAATCCTTAAACCAAGATCAAAATGTGGAAAAGAAGGAGATCAGTAGCAAAGGGCAACTAAGAATCCTTTACTATGGACCTAAGGGGGGGAAACTATGGAAGTAAGGGAGCAATTAAGAATTCCCAGACCAAGATAGTTTTGGTAGAAAACAATGAGAAAGTAAACAGTCAAAACATAGAGCATTAAAGCTAATTCTGACATATTATTCCTTGTTTACTATTCAGATTTCATATAGAAAACATGTGAATATTTATAACATGATGAGAAAACAATATTTAAACATGAAGAGATAATACTTATTTGGTTCCAACAGTGCACAAGAATCCAGTGAAATGTCTTTAGCTTTATTTCATGACCCAGTAAAAACTAGTCCAGTCTTGAATACAATAGCTCCTTAGCTCGATATAAAATGTCTACAAAAATGTATTTTAATCCACCCTAATTAATTCAAAATATGAAGTATTTATACAAAAATGTTACAAAATATCTCATAACAATATGAGAATTATTCTAGGAAACCAAAAATATCTTCAGCACGAAGATAGAGACAGATGGGGAACTGCCTTCTTGTTGTCCCTTTTATTGTGACTATGTTGGCTGTTGTAATTAGGATTTGGCTCTTTCAATTGCTTTATAGTTGTGTGATGGAATCACTTTCTGTCTTTAATCTACTGATACTCTTTACCTGCTACACTTTGACTCTGTTTTGCCTGTTTTTCCTAGCTGTCATATAGATTTACTGCAGTAACTTTATAGTAAATCTGTCAATTTCATCCACCATTCACCTTCAGGTAATTTCATCCTCAGCATTTTTCTATATATCTCATCAGCCTCGGTATACTTGGCAAAATTTGGCTCGATCGCGAACAGGTGCTTTATCTCACGCTCTATAAAAAACAAATTTTCCAAACTATCATATAATACCTTTCCAATGGGCAGAGCTTTTACCCCTGAAGTACTAGCTTGGATGCTATCCAACTTGTTTATTCTTTCAATGTAATCCTCCTGCGTCATTAACTTGTCGTGGATTACCATAGGACTAGGGAATCCTTTTTCCCTTAAAATACCATACTTTGTCATAAATCTGTCAATATCAGTTTGGATGCTTTGGCATCTTTTCTAAAGATTGAGCATCAGGTTCCTTTTGGTTATAATCTTCTTGATTACAATGATGGTCCCTATTCTGTCTTCTATGCCCAGTTCATCTAACTGATACCTACTTTTACTTTTCAAAAGTTCTATCAACATGTTGGCCTCTTATGGTTTGTCTCTGAGTTCCTCTCTTGTTTTATGAATCGCTTCGGTGGCCTCTTTTAGCAATTCATTTTGCTCCAAAATTACTTGAATAGATGGCCAAACATCATTGACAGAATCAGTGATGTTGGCCCAGAGTATTTCCTTCATATCTCCTAGTGGTTGTTGCAATGTCAAGTCCTTTTCCAGGACTTTTATCCTTTCTCCCATTCTTTGATTCTTTTGAACTTCTTCCTTTTGTTGTATCTATGCAAGTTTGCAATCAATCTCCAAACTTGACATCTTTTCTCTAAGTTTTTTTAGCTCAGTAGTCTGGATGGCCATTTCCTCCATGGCCTTTTTCAGTTCAGTTGTCTTTTCTGTGGATGTCCGTGCACTTGTAGATGTACCTGTAATTGGCAGAGCAGTTGCTAGTGGAACTGTTGGTGCTAAGGAAGCAGCTAGTGTGGAGGGTGTTGTTGTAGAGACTGTAGGAATTACAGTATGAGGAGTGGTGGCCAACTCACTTTGTCTAGACTGTATCAAGTTATCCAGCTCTTTCCCTGTTTCTTTTAGTTGTTCATTCAGCTTAAGGACTAAGTCCATAAGCTCTTCCTCCTTATGAGTTTCCAATACTTTAGTTGTCTGAGGATGATGCAAAGGGGGAATTTTGAGTTTCTTTTTCAGTGCATCTATGTCATCATTTTTATTTTTAATAAGATTTTCTGCAGCTTTCACATCCCTGGGATCATGGCCCAGTTCTATGACTAAGTCCTCTAAGGACTTTATTCTGGTATCTTTGGCCTGTGAAGAGGCCTTCTCTAACTGGAATTGCACTGATATATTATTCAGTGAATTTTGGAGTTGGTGTGTTGCAATTGCCTTGCTGATCAATGTGGAATAGACCATTTCCCCAGTCTACTTGTGTAATTCTATTTGGTCGATACGATGGATATCCTTTGTCAATACTTCAAAGTCTGTTTTCAGGTAATCTGCTATTGAGTTGGGCTGTTGTGTAGTAGGCTTCATGAAAGTCATCTGCATTTTACCTTCTTCCGCATCAAAGGTTGACATTAGCCTTGTCTGATTAGTAGGAGCCATTTTAAGGTAATGTGCATAGCTTTGGGCCTTCAATATTTTATTCCTGGCCTTTATTTCTTTGTATTTCTCTCTGATGTCTTGGCTTTGTCCAGTTGGAGCTCTGAATGAGGATACTTCCACGCTCTATTGTCTCTCTAGCATTTGAGCCTATGAAGTGGAAGGATCTTGTGTACCTCCAGAGGGAGTGGTCTGCCTACTTTCTACTCTTTCTATACCTGCAGTTCCAATTGTTTCTTCAGTGAACTCTTGTTCTGAAAATGGATTTAATCTTTGCCTCTTGACATAATTCTGGGAAACATGTATGCTAGAAGGAGTGAACTCCTCTCTATCTCTCTTTGTATTCTTTTCCTCATTTAGAGGACTCTATAAAATAGGTGGATTACTCATGATATGTTCTGGCTAAGCAAGTTCTTCTGATATCTCTGGCTGCTCTGATTCCTCTTTCTCTTGAGGTCCTTCTTCTGTTGTTTTCCCACTGTGTCCCTGTGATTCCCTTTGAGATTAGGATGCTCGTAGCACATGTACAAAGGAATCTTCATCAAGTCTTCTTTCTAAATCAATTAACACATTATTGACAACAAATTTTGTGCTATCTCGATCTACTAGAGTGTTCTCCACCCATTCTAGTTGATTAGCATACTGTTCTATTTCAGGAATTATGTAGTGGATATAAGGAGATAATTTGTTCTTTTGTCTCCTATTGCATATGAACTCTAAAGGGTCATATCTCCATATAAAACTTTCTTTTAGTTTCAGCCTTTGGAGGATTTCTTCTGCTTCCTTGCCTGCTTCCCTACTGCTACATATGAATGGGCCAAGCTGATCTTTTATCCTAAGTTGAGCTTTCTTCTTGGCCTTCACAAAATGCACCTCATCTGAATTAATCATTTGCCTGTAGTACTCCAGAGCAAACAATCTCATGGGGAGGTATTTGGGCAGTTTGTAGGGAGCCAACTCACATCCATATATTCTAATTTCAATGTGATTTTGGTACAAGTACCAATCTCCTAATCTATATTGTTTGGAAAATTGTAGGACCCTCCTGATATCTGCACTAATTCTGGGGGGAGGACTTCCTAATAACATAGTTGCCACTAGGTGCACAGAGAGATCTATGAAATATGTATAGGAATATGAAGAATCATATAGGTGGATTAATGAAGTCCAGAAGACCACTGATCTAGGGTTGCCTCTGGTATCAAGATTTTGTAGTGTGAATGGGAATTTATCAGCTTGATAGTACAGGAAAAGATGATATAAGACAAAAGAATATTTGAACACTCTTTCATTTTCCATCCCCATGAATTAATCATGCATCTTATCAGCAATGAACTTAGCATAGTCAAACATGATGGCAGGGGGCTGTCCAGGAGTGTAAATGGACATAAAGGCTATAATAATTTCATCAACAAATTCACTTGTAGTCTGGCCTAACACACTGGATATCATTTCTATGATGTCTCGGCCAAGATCAGAGAATATAGTAGACATATATGGTGGAGGATCCTTCGGAATGTATTGCTCTTCCCTAATGAAGGTCTGGAATAACTGAGCATGTTTGATGGAGGTGAGTGTGGGGAATCTGTTAAGAAAATCTCCAACAGAAAGAGGGGTCAGGTTTTGGCCTGGTTGTAATTGCAGCATTTCGTTTATGGACTCAGCAGTGATGGTAAATAATACAGAACGGTTAGGAGTCATTATTGCTCTTTGGCTAGGGCTATAGTTCATATGGAAATAATGAATAATCTTTGGGAAGATATGAACTCTGGGGAATTGGTATTTGGGCAATCCTGACTCCCAAAGGCCTATTTTGTCTGCATGGTTTAGGTATTGGTCTTTGTACCTGTAGTATAGTTTCAAAGGGGATTCTTGGACAGAGGTATCTTTAATTTGAAAATCTTTATCTGCCAATGGGAGATGGTCTAAATCCTTGTGGGGAGTAGAAATTGGTAATATGTTCAATGCAATTAGAGCAGCCATCCTTCGTTCTTGTGGATTCAAGGACAAGGACGAAGGGTTTTCAGTAAAATTGGGGAAAACAGTCTATTTCAGAGTATTTTGGAGTCACTGGGCAAATGTTCACTAAATTACTTAGTAAGTTAAAGCAATTGAGTAAAGGTTCAGGAATAAAACAAGGTTTCTCAGTGAATTTGGTTAAATACCTGGTTTTGGCTCTGAACTATTTGGTGGGCGACTGTGCACGGTTTGTAGGAAGCGCACATGACTAAAAGGTAGTTTAGAGTTTCAGCAACTTTAGCAGGTTTGTAGTTGGACGTGGGTTGACGGTTGTACATGCTCTGGTGCTTGCATGGAGGTCTGAGCGGTCTTTTTCACAATAAAACTAGAAACAATGAGTTTTTTAGTTTTATTCGCAAAGTCCACTATTTGGGTGGGTACACAGGGAAAGGTACATTTTTCGTTAAGCGGGTGATGAGACATTTTGTCGTCTAGCGAGAGGTGGTAGGTGGATTCATTTCGCACTGCTTTTGGGCTGGAGTGGTTTTGGGGGGAGGTCGCCTGTTTCCATTCATCGGGCACCACGTAGCAGCGGGGTGAATAGTGAAACCACCCATATCGGGCGGGTAAAGGTCGGCCTTCGGAGGCCACCCAATATGATCGTCGACCTTTGGATCAAAAGGGACCATATCGTACGGTGATCGGGGCAGAGATTTGATATGGAGTTTAACGAAGGGGCCAGGCAGAGGTTTAAGCATGGTGGGTTTAATTAATGATGGATTATGGAGGTTTAATGACATCGAGGATGATTTCATTGGCGGAGAAAGTTTATTAATTAACCACAGATTTGATTAATTAATTTCTTTTATTTCAGCGGAGGGTGTTGGTTATTAATTAGTCGTTGATCGACTAATTAACCCATTAATCAGCCATTAACATTAATAAAGTTTATTTTTTCAAACTTTGGGGCGGGAGATTAAAAGGGTTATTTTTCGGGAATTAATATATAAAGTTAAAGTTAATATGAATTGAAAGCGGAAAATAACTTAGCGCCAATTCAAATGTATATTTATAATTTATTTGCTTTTTATAAACACATTATAACCTAAGCGTAGTGTTATTTTTGTGGGTTTTTTGTGAAAAGGGGTTTTTATGGGGGTAATGGTTTTTCTTTGGGAAAAATAGTGTTCAAACCTTAGGAAAAGGGGTTTTATCATGTAAAATGATTTTTCCTTAGGGAAAGGGATTTGTTGGGGAATATGAGCGAATTTGAAGGGATGAATGCTAATGAGGGGACTTTTAGTACTTAAGACCTATAAGCCATTGGGCCAAGGGTCTGGTCCCTCCAAAAGTCAGAGAAATGCTCTGAACCCCTTTAACTTAAGATTTTAGGTACTTTCAAGACTTCCTTTGGAAATTAGTTAAGTGAAAATGTAATGAATGAGGGAGGTTAATCAATTGACTTTGTGTGCTTTGGTAAATGATCAATTTTCATCCATACTTTAGAAATTTGATGATGAAGGTAAATGATATGATCTTATCTAATCAATCATCACAATTCTGCAACCATTCGACTACTTACCCATCTACTCATCCTACCATTTTTTATTCTCTTTATTAGGGTGCACTTAAGCTGGCAAACCCTTAATTAAAACTTTTCCTTTTCTTTTACAAAAATAATCTATCTAAAACTAACCTTATTACATCTGTTAGTGTCATTCTTTCCAGCCTTCCTCCAGTGATCAAATATGCTCTTACAAAGTGATTTTGAAGTGTCAAGGTCAAATTTTGTCATTTCAGTGAGTCTTCAAGCAAAATTTGGTCACTAGGCATTAGATGTAGGGTTTGCTCTCACTCTTTTCAAAGTTGCCCAAATGCCAATCTATATCACTATTCAGCTGAGTCTATCATCATTCATAGGGTTTTCATTATCATCTCAGTGTCTATTGAGTCATTTTACACCTTGTTCATGCTTCAGTTGCGCCTAGGTAAGGTCATTTCCCTCTCCTAGGGTTTTGAAGGCAA